>JAWQFJ010001491.1:52500-60000 GCA_034096865.1 Theodoxus fluviatilis | reverse complement strand
GTGTGTGTTTGAGTGTAGTTTTTCAAGCAAAGATATTTTCTGGGATAGGATGTAAAACATAGCATGCATTGTGGATGATGCATGATAATGTCTGAAGGATGGGCGCCTAAACCAGTAGTGATAGGTGTGTGACAGACATGTTTAGGCTGTGTGAGTAAGGAGGGGGTAGGGGATAGGGTAGGCGGGAAAAGAGGGGGTAATGCATATCTGAGATAGATGAGAGATGAGATCACTGTCTTCACTTTATTCCTGGCTTAAATAGATCAGTGGTGTGGGTGGTGGTGGGATGAGTGGATAGTGATCTCCCTGATGGTAGCTGCATGCAGGGATTGGAGCAAAGGTGAGAGCTTGAAGCACTCCAAAAACCAGTGCCCTGAAAGCCTAGTGGCTGGTAATAGGCCTGTTGCTGTGCCAGGGCTGCAGAGGTCACAGGCAGTGGCTATTGGGTGAGGGCAATTGCTTAGGGAACCCTCCTTGCAGACTGGCAGTGGTAGATAGCTGCAGATAGAGATGGCTGTAGGACTACCTACAGTAGGATTTACAGCCAGCAATGAGTCACCCCCTCCCCTGGTGTTGGGAGAGCACCTACATGCTCTGCCTGCCTGGCAGTGTGCTGAATGCCTTCAGTGTTCAATCCTCCCCTGGCCTTTCCCTCTCTCATGCTCTCTTCCCAACAGCCTTGGTTTCCAAGCTTGGGGTAAATAATAATAATAATAATAATAATAATAATAATAATAATGTGTGGATTTATATAGCGCCTTACCATGAGTTAAGACATGCTCAAGGCGCATACATACACAACCATTACAATATACAATAACAGTCAATCACATCAAAGGTAACTTAATAAACTTAATAACATAGGAGTCAGACATTCACTTCAGGCATTCGACAAACTGATGTACAGCAACACCGCTTAACCATGAAACTGGGGAGAGGGGGAGGAGAGAAATCCATCTCAGCCACATGTAGCTGACAGCAGGTGGTTTAGTGGTGTGCTTAGTCAGCTTACACAGTGAGAAATATAATCCTACTGACAACCTCATACAAATGTCTGGCTCCCTTGAGACCTCAGTGCCTGCTGTCCTACTAAGCAAATCTGGTTGGACTCCACTGGCTGAAATGCTTATCCCTGGAATGATCTCTGGCACACACCTCCACTATGTGGAGTTGCTGCTTTTGGATGGCAGTGTGCCACTGTTCTTTCATTGTAGTCCTATATTCATGAACTTGCAGGATTAATTACCTCCACCAAGGTGGTAGTTTCCCTCAGTAGAGTTAAGATGGTCATTTACCTTTGATTGACTTTTGATGTCAGAACTTGAACACTGACACTCCTAATGGCAGCACAGCTACAAAGACAAGAAATGAATATCATTGAATTTCTCTTGCATTTCTTGGTGCCTTCCTTGAAGAAGAAATGTCTATTGCTCAAAATTGGCAGTTTTGAAAAATGCTGAATTTTGCAAAAAAGATAATCTCACCAGTCTTTCTGAGAGACTTCACCAGTAAATGTGTGTGTCTTTTAAAGTGTATGTGTACAGTTTTTCTCACTTAGGATACTTTGGGTTGAGTAGGCAATCATCAGGGTATGCTTTGTGTTTGACATCCAGTGTGTGCTGGAGCATACAGAACGCCATTTTGTTTTCATGCATTTGTACTTACATTTGCATTTTCCTTGTATAAGCTTCTTAGTTATAAGCAGACAGGCACCATCTCACATGCTGGACTCTAGTGAACGTGATTGATGAGTACATGTGTTGCTGTTGTTTGGGAATGTCTGCCTGTATATGCAGTTTGATCAGTGCAAATCTGTAAACTTGGACTACCAGACTCCTATGAAATACAGATTTTTGACTCACATGCGAAGCAAAAGTGAGTCTATGTACTCAGCCGTGTCGTCCGGGTGTCCGTCCGTCCGGGCGTAAAAAACTTAAACGTTGGATTTTTCTCGGAGACTATTAAGTCTATCAACACCAAATGTGGCATGATGGTGTATGATGACAAGGCCTCAAAAACATACATAGTGACTTGACCTTGCTTCAAGGTCAAGGTCACAGGAGCCATAAATGTGGTCTCAAAAACAGTCATTTTTCACATTTTCCCAATTTTCTCCCACGTTATTGAGAATGGCGACCTTAGCTACAAGTGGTATATAGGTCAAAGCAAGCCCTATCTTTTGATACCAGTTTGGTTGACCTTGCTTCAAGGTCAAGGTCACAGGAGCTCTTCAAAGTTGGATTGTATACATATTTTGAAGTGACCTTGACCCTGAACTATGGAAGATAACTGTTTCAAACTTAATAATTATGTGGGGCACATGTTATACTTTCATCATGAGACACATTTGTTCACATATCCTCAAGGTCAAGGTCACTTTGACCCTTATGAAATGTGACCAAAATGGGGTAGTGAACCACTAAAAGTGACTATATCTCATGGTAGAAAGTGCCAATAAGCACCATTGTGCTTCCTATGTCTTGAATTAACAGCTTTGTGTTGCATGACCTTGGATGACCTTGACCTTGGGTCAAGGTCACATGTATTTTGGTAGGAAAAATGTGTAAAGCATTTCTTTGTGTATGATGTCATTGGTAGGTTTAGTTGTTTGACCTTGACCTTGAAGGTCACCTGAAGGTCAAGGTCATATGAAGGACAAGGTCAACCATGTGAGTCGTATGGGCTTTGCCCTTCTTGTTGAAAAGTGCATTTGGAAGTCTTGTGCAGCTAGCAAGATGATGAAAATGTAAATCACTATGTTAAAAAAACAGGCCTGTTACCCTTCCAAAGACGTTATTTTTGTTGTGACTATTGCATTTGATTGACTGAGTTGTATCAGTGGTGTTGTGACTGAAGTTTTGGGGTGTATGTATGTTGATAGATTGAGGTTGATTGCTTAATTGATTTGTGCAAGTTATGTTGTGGTTGTCGTCTTGGGATGCCAGCAAGTAGACCTGGATAGATTGATCTGTCTGATGGGCCCTGTAGCTGTTGTCTTAGAATGTGGGTATGGATCTAGAATTGATCAACTCAACTGGCCTTCTGACTGTTGTCTTGGACTGTCTGCAGATGCATCTAGATTGACCTAGGTTGATTGTGGTGTGAGTGTTGCTATGACAGCTGTCTTGAAATGTCTGCATATGGATCTAGAATTGATCTCGGTGGGTTGATGTGTATGAGTGGCCTTGCCACTGTTGTCTGCATGTTGATCTGGAATTTATATGTTCAGAAGGCCTTGCGACTGTTGTCTTAGAATGTCTGTATATGGATAAAAGTTATATGTTCAGAAGGCCTTGTGACTGTTGTCTTAGAATGTCTGTATATGGATATATAAATATATGTTCAGATGGCCTTGTGACTGTTGTCTTAGAATGTCTGTATATGGATATAATTTATATGTTCAGAAGGCCTTGCGACTGTATTCTTAGAATGTCTGTATATGGATATAATTTATATGTTCAGAAGGCCTTGCGACTGTTGTCTTAGAATGTCTGTATATGGATAAAATGTATATGTTCAGAAGGCCTTGCGACTGTTGTCTTAGAATGTCTGTATATGGATATATAAATATGTGTTCAGAAGGCCTTGTGGCTGTTGTCTTAGAATGTCTGTATATCTATATATATAAAACCCAAACGGTTTCGTGTGTGTATCCATCCATCTGTGTGTGTATCCATCCCCTCTATGTGTTCGGCCGCCCGCGCACAGATCTCCGTGAAATTTGGCATGTTGCTCTCCGTGACTTGATTTGGGGGGGGGGGGGGTAGTCGCGTTTTGGAAGGCATACCTCCGACCGTTCCGGATATATTCTGTCTGGAACTTTTTAGTCATGGGACTGTTGAGGGTAAAGGGAGGAAACTCGGCTCCAATGTGTGCTTCGTGATGCACAAAGTTTTACGGGTCCGAGCTCGCTCACCTCATCACACGTTGATGTTTGGTGAATGTGATGTCATGATAAGGGGGGGTGGGGTTGGAAAGTATCTACGGTACGGTTATTTGGGGGGGGGGGGGGGGGGTATCTACGGTACGGTTATTTAGGGAGAGAGGGAAATGGAAAAGGTGGAGACAGGTAAACCATCTAGTGGATATATGATATGTTCAGATGGCCTTGTGGCTTTTGCATTAAAATGTCAGCATGGATCTAGAATTGATCTAGGTAGATTGATCTATGTGATTGACCTTGTGACTGTTGTCTTGGAATGTCTGCAAATGGATATGAAATGAATATGTTCAGATAGCCATGTGACCGTCAGCATGGATCTACAATTAATCTAGGTAGATTGATCTTTGTGATTGGTCTTGTGACTTGTTTTAGAATGTATGCATATGATTATGGAATTGATATGTTCATATGACCTTATGACTTGTGTTGGGATGTCAGCATGGATCTAGAATTAATCTAGGTAGATTAATCTTTGTGATTGATCTTGTGACTGTTGTTTTAAAATGTCTGCAAGTGTAAGATATGGCTGAAACCCCTGGCTGTTGGGCTTCAGGGGCTGCCCCAGGAGCTCAGCCAAGAGTGCATATGGACCTGAAATTGATATACATAGGTGGCCTTATGACTGTGAAGTGGAGGGTCAGCACACCCATGATGAATTGATTGATTGTAACTGTTGCTGTGACAGCTGTCATGAAATATATTCATAATGATCTAGACTTGATCTAGGTAAATCACGTGTAAGTGTTACTGTGACAGCTGTCTTGAAATGTCTGCAGATAAATCTATAATTGATCTAGGTAGACTGATGTGTAAGTGTTACCGAGACAGCAGTCTTGAAATATAGTCATATGGATCTAGAATTGATCCAGGTAGATCAGTGAGTAAGAGTTACTGTGACACCTGTCTTGAAATATCTTTTCATGGACCTAGAATTAATCTAGGTCGATGGATGTGTAAGTGTTACTGTGACTGCTGTCTTGAAATGTCTGCACATTGATCTAAAATTGATCAAGGGAGATCACTGTGGAGTTGAAACTGTGACTGCTCTCTTGAAACATCTGCACATGGATCTACAATTGATCTAGGTAGACTTTCATGTATGGGTAAGCGTTACTATGACAGCTGTCTTGAAACGTCTACTCAAGGACCTAAAATTGATCTAGGTAGATTAAACTGTAGGAGTGGCATCATGACAGTTGCAGTAGAATATGCACAATGAATCCAGTAGTGATCTGTGGGAGTGGTGCTGTGACTGCTGTCTTGGGGTGCCTGCAGATAGACCTGGATGTACCACTGGAGCAGCAAGGCCCCTTTGATCTGATTGTGCACAAGCTGACTGATGTGCTGGCCAGGGCCTCCGAGGGCTATGTCACCTCCCAGAAGTACCTCAACAACATCAGGGTAAGCCTGGACCTCATCAATGAGTTCCTTTGGTACAGAAAGGAATTCCCACAAAACAAGGGGTGTGATGCCAGAATGGCGGTTGGGTGGGGGAGAATGGGATTAAATGGAATGTTTTCATGCATGTGTGGAGTGGGAGGGCTGATGTTGTATGAGAGTGTTCATGCACATGTGCCCTTGTACGTGAGCTTTAGTCTGAGTAGGCCAAAGGAAAAAGTAGTTGTGGCCAAAAAAATAGGGTTGGTAGGTTGGCCTGAACTTTTTTAAAATTTGGTTTGTAATAGAAGAGACCAGATGGATCGTAATTTGTCTTTCACTACCAAAAATTTTTTTTTTAAACTCTAAATAGTGGATTTCTGTAGTGCTCATAAGGCAGGGAAGGTGGGATTGCACACAATTTGTTGATTACCTTCAACATTTCTTCCCCCTTTTTTCTTTTCTTTTCTTTTCTTTTTTGCTTGCACGATCAGAAAAAAGTTTAGGGTTGACAGAAAAATTAGGGTTGGACTGGTCTCCATATCCACCAATATTTTTTGACTCACATGCGAAGCAAAAGTGAGTCTATGTACTCACCCGTTTCGTCCGTCCGGGCGTCCGAAAACTTTAACGTTGGATTTTTCTCGGAGACTATTAAGTCTATCAATACCAAATGTGGCATGATAGTGTTTGATGACAAGGCCTCAAAAAGCATACATAGTGACTTGTCCTTGCTTCAAGGTCAAGGTCGCAGGGGCCATAAATGTTGTCTAAAAAACAGTCATTTTTCACATTTTCTCAATTTTCTCTGAAGTTTTTGAGATTGGATACCTGACCTATATATGGTATATAGGGCAAAGTAATCCCTATCTTTTGATACCAGTTTGGTTGACCTTGCTTCAAGGTCAAGGTCACAGGAGCTCTTCAAAGTTGGATTGTATACATATTTTGAAGTGACCCTGACCCTGAACTATGGAAGATAACTGTTTCAAACTTAATAATTTTGTGGGGCACATGTTATACTTTCATCATGAGACACATTTGGTCACATATCATCAAGGTCAAGGTCACTTTGACCCTTATGAAATGTGACCAAAATGGGGTAGTGAACCACTAAAAGTGACCATATCTCATGGTAGAAAGTGCCAATAAGCACCATTGTGCTTCCTATGTCTTGAATTAACAGCTTTGTGTTGCATGACCTTGGATGACCTTGACCTTGGGTCAAGGTCACATGTATTTTGGTAGGAAAAATGTGTAAAGCATTTCTTAGTGTATGATGTCATTGCTAGGTTTTGTTGTTTGACCTTGACCTTGAAGGTCACCTGAAGGTCAAGGTCATATAAAGGTCAAGGTCAAGCATGTGAGTCGTATGGGCTTTGCCCTTCTTGTTTCTTTTGCCTTTCATACGTTAGGCAGGAAAAAAAGTTGTTACAGTAACATGACCACCCCTATTTTTTCTGCTGACCCTAAACTTTTTTTTCATCCTTAAAAAAAGAAAGAAATGATTTGATGGTAAACAACAAACTGCATGCTCCCCCATCTTCCCTGCCCTATAGTATGAGCACTCAGAATCCATTATTTAAGGGGGTAAAAAAGCATTTCCAGAGAAAGAAAGTTTGATCTATGTTCAATCTAGCCTCTTCTAAAAATAGAAAAAGAAAATCAACATATTCAGGCTGACCTAACAACCCAATTTTGTTTGGCCATGTTACCTGCTATTATTTAGAGGGCAGGGGTGATCTTATGAGAATATGTATAAATGCAGTTTCTTGCATTGTGTTTTGAACAACTATGGTTATTGTGCAATAGAGTGAGCCAGATGGGTATTGTATTCTTACCACAAAAACAAATTATGCCTGAAATGTGCTGATATTGAATATAAAATATTTTTTTCGTGGGTTTAATTAATCCTGTGATACATTTATTTGACCCAAATGAGGTGCTTGATATTCAGACATACCTCAGATCTCTCTTCATTATTAACATTTTCACTGGTTTTCCCAGGCACATGTTATCTTTTGATCACCATCAGTGGAAGTTGAAAATGATAGTTTGCACTCCTAGCTACAGCCCTTGGAGCTGTGGTCACCTGATCTTCAAAGAAATTCCCACCATATTTCTTGGCAAATGGACCTATCAGTTTCACATTACAATCTCCAAGTAAACCCAGACGCTTC
>JAWQFJ010001491.1:0-50000 GCA_034096865.1 Theodoxus fluviatilis | reverse complement strand
CCGAAAACTTTAACGTTGGATTTTTCTCAGAGACTATTAAGTCTATCAATACCAAATGTGGCATGATGGTGTATGATGACAAGGCCTCAACAAACATACACAGTGACTTGACATTGCTTCAAGGTCAAGGTCGCAGGGGCCATAAATGTTGTCTAAAAAACAGCCATTTTTCACATTTTCTCAATTTTCTCTGAAGTTTTTGACCTATATATGGTATATAGGGCAAAGTAATCCCTATCTTTTGATACCAGTTTGATTGACCTTGCTTCAAGGTCAAGGTCACAGGAGCTCTTCAAAGTTGGATTGTATACATATTTTGAAGCGACCTTGCCCCTGAACTATGGAAGATAACTCTTCCAAACTTCATAACATTGTAGTACACATGTTATACTTTCATCATGAGACACATTTGGTCACATATCATCAAGGTCAAGGTCATTTTGACCCTTATGAAATGTGACCAAAATGGGGTAGTGAACCACTAAAAGTGACTATATCTCATGGTAGAAAGCGCCAATAAGCACCATTGTGCTTCCTATGTCTTGAATTAACAGCTTTGTGTTGCATGACCTTGGATGACCTTGACCTTGGGTCAAGGTCACATGTATTTTGGTAGGAAAAATGTGTAAAGCATTTCTTAGTTTAGTGTGTGATGTCATTGCTAGGTGTAGTTGATTGGCCTTGACCTTGAAGGTCACCTGAAGGTCGAGGTCATGTAAAGGTCAAGGTCAAGCATGTGAGTCGTATGGGCTTTGCCCTTCTTGTTCAATGTCTGTAGCATCAGTTATTTGGTGTCACTCAAATGTTACGTGAATGTTGTGGAAAAGGGTTTAATCTTTCCACTTCCAGGTATTTGTTTTCACACATTAAAGTTACTGCCGTTTTGTGTTTCAGGGTTACCTTAGTCGGCACCCCTCCTGCATAGTTGTTGACCCACTAGACAACATGCATAAAATAACCGATCGGTATGAACAGTACAAACTGGTTCTGGATTGTGATGTTGTCTGCGCAGGTATGCCATTGACTGTGTTTTGTCAAAACTTCTATGTCCTCCTAATTTCTCTCCCAGAACACTGAACTTCTTCTTTTGTTTGCTGTTGTTGCTGCTGCAGAAAGTACTAGTCTTTCCATCAGTTGCATATGACTTTCATGTCAAGAAAACTCAGACCTACTTGGTGTAGTTGGTTGTGTGTGTCACTGGGCATTACTTCAACTTCATTGTCTTTATGCAGACTGTCATATCTCTCTCCTCTGTTGATCTATTCTTTGATGGAGAAATAAGATTGTTGATGTTCATGTGGGGTTTTTTTTTCTTCGTATTATGTGTTGTTCGTATATTCTTTTGTCGCTTATCCATGAATGCAGACATCATTATACTTTCTTCTTTTTTTTATATGTATACTTTATGAACAATTTCTCTTAATAATTTGTCTGACAGTTTATGTAAGTAATTGAAGATTTCTTTTCATTTTTCCAAAATATATCTGACTTTTTATATTCTATCAAATAGAATTGTGTGATTTGAGAGAGAGGGAGAGAGACAGACAGACACAGAGAGAGAGAGAGAGAGAGAGAGAGAGAGAGAGAGAGAGAGAGAGAGAGAGAGAGAGAGAGAGAGAGAGATCTATGTTTGTGTTTATACATTTTATATCTTTGTTCTTTATTTTAATTGGTGCAGAGGTAGTGTCTGTGTCATTTTTGGTTTTGCTTGTATGTTTTTTAATGTATCAGCTCTCCAATATCTGTTTGCTATCTCTTCAAAGATTTTACATGAAATTTCACATTTGCAAGAGATATGATTTGGTTCCTCTTGATAATGTAGCATGATAGTTTGTGTTGTCAGTGAGAAACAAAGTTATTAAATAATATTTTGTCAACAGTATGACATTTCTCAGGGCTTAGGACTTTCTCTTGTTGCAGTTTTGAGAATACATATTTTTTCCACAATTCTGGGTTTGTGTAGAGGCAAAATTCACATTTCTTCCGTATTCTGCAGGAATATCAGTTGCCATGGGCTTTGTTGTTGTTGCTGCAGATAGTCCATTCTTCATGCCCCCTTTTGTGGAGCTGGATACAAAAGATGTTGAACTGAATAGGAAGAAACTTGCGGAAGCAAATGTTACATATCCATTTGGTAAGTTGTTCAGTTCATATTCTTTCTTTCTTTTTTGTAAATAGAACTCTTCATAATTGCATCATATGTCAATATGATGGAAGTTTAATATTGTTGTTAAGGCACGTGTTGTGCAGATTTTTGGTTATAAATGTGGTTATTTTCGTTGTTTTGTTCTGTCAGATGGTGTTTTAATTTGGAATCAAAGCCTAGGGTGATCACATGAACACAGTGTGTGTGTGTGTGTGTGTGTGTGTGTGTGTGTGTGTGTGTGTGTGTGTGTGTGTGTGTGTGTGAAATGCAAGATAGATGAAAGCCAAATTTGATGTGTTAAGTATTATATATTCCCTGTTGCTGGTTTGGTTTTGTGTGTTGCACTGTGATTTTAACCCAGTTTCCTCACTCCCTTTTTGATTCTGTTTTTGAGTCATGAAGTGGAAGACTGCAGATCAGACTCATGTCACTGTCACAGTGCCTGAAAGACAGGTCCATGGACTTGTAAATTTCACGAACATTGGAAGAAGTCGGCACTGCAGTCACTGAGGACTGTCATCAAAGCCATGGGGTGCTTCCAAGCCTGATGGCATGTGAAATGTATTAAAAACTGTTGGTAGCAGAGCCAGTTTTGGCTACATCACTGCCTGTACTTGACTGAACATGGAGTTTTTGACTCACATGCGAAGCAAAAGTGAGTCTATGTACTCAGCCGTGTCGTCCGTCCGTCCGGGCGTAAAAAACTTAAACGTTGGATTTTTCTCGGAGACTATTAAGTCTATCAACACCAAATGTGGCATGATGGTGTATGATGACAAGGCCTCAAAAAACATACATAGTGACTTGACCTTGCTTCAAGGTCAAGGTCACAGGAGCCCTAAATGTGGTCTCAAAAACAGTCATTTTTCACATTTTCCCAATTTTCTCCCACGTTATTGAGAATGGCGACCTTAGCTACAAGTGGTATATAGGTCAAAGCAAGCCCTATCTTTTGATACCAGTTTGGTTGACCTTGCTTCAAGGTCAAGGTCACAGGAGCTCTTCAAAGTTGGATTGTATACATATTTTGAAGTGACCTTGACCCTGAACTATGGAAGATAACTGTTTCAAACTTAATAATTATGTGGGGCACATGTTATACTTTCATCATGAGACACATTTGGTCACATATCCTCAAGGTCAAGGTCACTTTGACCCTTATGAAATGTGACCAAAATGGGGTAGTGAACCACTAAAATTGACTATATCTCATGGTAGAAAGTGCCAATAAGCACCATTGTGCTTCCTATGTCTTGAATTAACAGCTTTGTGTTGCATGAACTTGCATGACCTTGACCTTGGGTCAAGGTCACATGTATTTTGGTAGGAAAAATGTGTAAAGCATTTCTTTGTGTATGATGTCATTGGTAGGTTTAGTTGTTTGACCTTGACCTTGAAGGTCACCTGAAGGTCAAGGTCATATAAAGGTCAGGGTCAACCATGTGAGTCGTATGGGCTTTACCCTTCTTGTTATTACAAGAACTGACAATTGGTATCAACAAGATAACATGAAATACACTCCATGTTGGGTCTAGTACGGGCACTGATATAACCAAAACTGGCTCTGTTTTGCAACAGTTTTCAGTACATTTCACATGCTGACAGGCTTGGAGGCACTCCATAGCTTTCAGGCATGGAAACACCCCATAGCTTTCAGGCATGGAAACACCCCATAGCTTTCAGGCATGGAAACACCCCATAGCTTTCAGGCATGGAAACACCCCATAGCTTTCAGGCATGGAAACACCCCATAGCTTTCAGGCATGGAAACACCCCATAGCTTTCAGGCATGGAAACACCCCATAGCTTTCAGGCATGGAAACACTCCATAGCTTTCAGGCATGGAAACACCCCATAGCTTTCAGGCATGGAAACACCCCATAGCTTTCAGGCATGGAACACCCCATTGCTTTCAGGCATGGAAACACCCCATAGCTTTCAGGCATGGAAACACCCCATAGCTTTCAGGCATGGAAACACCCCATAGCTTTCAGGCATGGAAACACCCCATTGCTTTCAGGCATGGAAACACCCCATAGCTTTCAGGCATGGAAACACCCCATTGCTTTCAGGCATGGAAACACCCCATAGCTTTCAGGCATGGAAACACTCCATAGCTTTCAGGCATGGAAACACTCCATAGCTTTCAGGCATGGAAACACCCCAAGGCTTTGATGACACTCATTAGTGACTGCAGAGTTGAATTTTTCCAATGTTCATGAGTTTCACAAATCCATGGTCCTGTCTTTCAGGCATTGAGACATGAGTCTGCAATCTTCCACTAATCAACTGATAAACAAATTTGTTGGGATCATGTTTTCCAGTCGGCTGACCCAACCACAACTGTATTCAATTTGTGCATCTTTGCCAGGCAAATGTTAGTGTGTTTGCACTGATGGACTTAGTTGAACTTTTACCATGGATGGCCACAGACATGATATTGAGGATACATGGTGATGGGAATGAACCTGAGCCTCTTCTCTACTCTGACCGACTCTACCCCCCACCTCCAGTTCTATCCCTCATCCCACCCTAGTCCCTGTCCTTTCCACAACCCCCAACCCTCAATCCCCCCAAAAATAATTCCATAACATCTATGGTGTGCCTTGGGAGGCATTGGAGATATGACTGCAAATGACCTGCTGCTTTCCTTTTCAGCTGTGGTTTGGAACTAATGTGTTTGTTCACTTTCCAGTGTGCAAACCTGTTCAAGCTCATGGGTCCAAAATTGCTCATCAGGTAAACTTAGCAATGCACTGTTAACCTGATTAATGCTTCTCTCTCTCTCTCTCTCTCTCTCTCTCTCTCTCTCTCTCTCTCTCTCTCTCTCTCTCTCTCTCTCTCTCTCTCTCTCTCCCTCTTCCTCTCCCTCTCCCTCTTCCTCTCCCCCTCCCCCTCTCCCTCTCCCTCTCCCTCTCCCTCCCCCCTCCCCCTCTCTCTCTCTCTCTGTCTCTCTCTCTCTCTCTCTCTCTCTCTCTCTCTCTCTCTCTCTCTCTCTCTCTCTCTCTCTCTCTCTCTCTCTCTCTCTCTCTCTCCCTCTCTCGCCCTCTCCCTCTCTCCCTCTCACGCCCTCTTCCTCTCCCCCTCCCCCTCTCCCTCTCTCTCTCCCTCCCCCCCCCTCTCTCTCTCTCTCTCTCTCTCTCTCTCTCTCTCTCTCTGCATTTAGAATTTTGTTATTATGGGGGAAATCATTGGCCTGATATTTTTTGGTTTGCTGTCATACTCATCATTTTCAGAAGTACATGTAACCTTAGGCCTTTCGCAGTGACTGATTTATATGTACTATTAAAAAAATGTTTAATTGGTATTTGTCTGTGACAAATGGTGACTGAAAGTTCCGGGTTGCAGAAGAATTATTAACTAAAGATGACACAGTTGTATGAAAACTACTATGGCATTTTCCATCAATTCTTGAATAGAGAGCTTATTTTCAGACTCTTGTTTTTCCCTTCATAGGTTCCATTGAATTAATTAAAAAGAAAAAAGTTTATATTAACTTATTTTCCCCCAAAAGAATATTCTTTTTAAGGACCATACAACACAGCACATGTCAAACTGACAAATGAGTTATAGTAAGTCTACAGGCTATGTGACTTCATCTTGGGGTGGGGGTGGGGCACTGTTAAGTTCTGATAACTTTTTATAATCCAATGGCTAGATATGGTGAGGACTGAAATATTGCATTTTGAAGGACACTTCAAATATTTTACCTTCCAAGACACTGCAATTTGAATGATATGTAATGGTGTGGAACACCAGGAATAGTTGTTGATATGATTATTTCAAACTACAACATGAATGCTTGGAATACATCATCTATGAACTAGAACCTGTACAAAATCTGACTTCTTTCCATCTTCATTCATTACACGGATCAGATGTTTTTTGGCTGCTTGACAAGGATTTTTTGGGGTGTGGTTTAGTGCTTTGAATGGTTTGGTCTTGCTGCTGAATTTTTTATGCACAACAATGGGCCTCAAAAGCTATGACCGTGTTTGACAGGCTATGGCTGCTTTTTGTGGTCATGGCTCAGTGGCCAGCACTTCCCTGAAGTTTGCCCAGACCTGTATGCACTGCAGAAATGGAAGGGCTGCCTTCCTTCCTTCTTTTAATCCTGAGTTTCTCTAACACTTCTTGAAAGATGTCTTTTACACCTTGGCATTCTGCATGACACTGTTTGCTAAAAATTTGATCTGTTCTGCTGAGTTTGGCAGTTTCTAATGGGTTGTTTTGACAGTTCTTCCTTTTCATCTTGTGCAATCTTACTTGTAGTCACAGCTTGCATAATGTTACCCTGTGATTTCTTTGACTTGCCACAACTTTACAGTAGTTAATGCTGCGGATAAATTATTTGCTCATGATGTGATAAGAGTGCAAGATCAGATTTCAATCAAGGTTTTGGAAAATTCCTTCAAATAACCACTTTTAGACTTCAAATTTCTGCTAACCAGTGTTGAATTTAGAAGTTGTAAGTAAGCATAAACCAGTATTCTGAAGAAGGAAAAAAAATCTGAAAGAGATATATTTTGATGGCATGAAGTGTTTTGGAATTTGATCAGTTCAGATTATATATGACAGAAATGCGCAGTATTATGTGGAAGCAAAGTTCCCCAAAGTTAATGATACATTTTGGTGAAGGACTCTGTGTTCTATAACTTGTAGGAAGAAAGATATTGTCAAATGTTGACATCTTTATCAGCATTTAACTGAATCTTCACAAAATACAATGGTTGAGTGGATCAGTGCAATCCCATTTGGCCAAGATACCCTGCCCTGTGTGACTGTGCCATACTTGAGTGTGTAGCAGCTGTTCTTGCATGTGGCTTTTGCTTGGTGGACATCAGGAAGGCGCTGAGGGTGGCACAGGCAGCAAGGAATCTGCACCTGAAGTGAACCCCAGAATGGTGAGAAAGGCAAATGCCAGACAGAACAGATCCAAACACTCTGTCATCTGATGCAAGCAGCACTGCAGTACAAGTCGTGGTCTCTGATTTACTGTCTCTAAGGAGTTGATCTTTCCCAGCAGGGTACAATGCTGTGTGCCAGGTTGTCTCAGAACCAAGCTACTTTCCTGGTCTCGGTGCAGTGCTCTGACATTTCAAAATGGACGTGACCTGTTTCCTCCTTTTGATGAGTGTTTTCCTCTTACATTTCCTTTGGCAACTTTTTTGGACTGCTGGTGTCTCTTGTCATGAGACATTTCACAGCAAATATGCATTTCCTGGAGATGCAACTTAACTAATCTATTGGTTTTTCCATGTTTTCATTCTTTTATAATTGTTAAGCTGCTGAAAGGTTTCCAGTTGAATTTCTACTCAATATTTATGATTGGAAATGAGACTTATGTCACTGAAATAGGATAATTATGTTTAAAATGAAATTTGATTTTCAAAACTTGTCATTAAATACCATTTAATCAGTCCTAAGATAGAATTTAACCCGATGCTGGACAGTGGTGAAAAATGAAAGTATCATATTAATATATGTCAAAGTTGATTTGTTCAAATGTGTATTTTGTAAAAGCCTTTTGCCTGATCTAAGGTGTGCATGTGCGCACATGTGTGTACTCGTATGTGTGTGTGTGTGTATATGTGTGTATGTGCATATGTGTGTGTGTGTGTGTGTGTTTGTACATGTGTGTGTGTGTGTGTTTGGTGTGTATATGTGTTTGTGTGTTTTCATGTATGTGTGTGCATATGTGTGTGTGTGTGTGTGTGTGTGTGTGTGTGTGTGTGAGTGAGTGTGTGCAATATCCCTCCATGCTTTCACTCTTTTTCAAGACTGGTAGTTCTTTGTTTTTCATATTTTTTTATTCTCATTAGTATTAGAGCTACAGTCTGACTTATAAAAACTTCAGTTGTTACAAAGCAATGCAAAAAACATTAAAACACAATAGCAAATGTTACAGTACTTGGAATTATCTTATGACTGGCTTGTAGATTACTTTTGGCCTGTCAGGTTGAACATCTTTCTGTGCTGTGTTTGAGCCTTTTTTTGATGATGCTCCTGAGAAGCAATCTTGAGTCTCTTTTTAAAATGTTTTTGAGAAGTTTGAGTTTGTTTTGATGTTCTTGAGAAACTTAAGTTTTTTCTTACCTCCACCAAGGAGGTTATTTTTTCAGTCGGTTTGTTTGTTTGTTATTTCTTTCATTATTTTGCAACATGATATTTTAAAGCTTAAAATGGATTCTGATGAAATTTTATGCAAAGTAAGGGATTCACCCCAGGAGCAATCCGTAACACTTTGGAGATCATCTGTTGTCTTGTTTTGAAATCACAACCAAAAAGAGAAATTGTATTGCACTAGGCCGTAGGCCAGCATGTGCTGCAAACCGGCGTATGTGTTCCACACTCGGAGACCACTTGCAGGCACTAAAATGCACTGTAGCATCAGACCTGGCTAGCAGAGCATGCTGCCTGAATTATACATGTACAGGCCATGGAGAAGGTGATGTGATACCTCCACAGCTGTGGCTGCCTTGGTGGAGGTTTGCCTTGTCCAAGTGCTCTCTAGTTAATGATGTTCTTGAGAAACTTGAGTCTGCTTTTGTGACATTCTAGAGAAGCTCAAGGCTTTTTTAATGTGGTCTTGAGAAACTGATTTTTGACTCACATGCAAAGCAAAAGTGAGTCTATGTACTCACCCGTGTCGTCCGTCCGGGCGTCCGGGCGTCCGTGAAAAAAATTAACGTTGGATTTTTCTCGGAGACTATTAAGTCTATCAACACCCAATTTGGCATGATGGTGTATGATGACAAGGCCTCAAAAAACATACATGGTGACTTGACCTTGCTTCAAGGTCAAGGTCGCAGGGGCCATAAATGTTGACTAAAAAACAGCCATTTTTCACATTTTCCCAATTTTCTCTGAAGTTTTTGAGATTGGATACCTGACCTACATATGGTTTATAGGGCAAAGTAATCCCTATCTTTTGATACCAGTTTGATTGACCTTGCTTCAAGGTCAAGGTCACAGGAGCTCTTTAAAGTTGGATTGTATACATATTTTGAAGTGACCTTGACCCTGAACTATGAAAGATAACTCTTCCAAACTTCATAACACTGTAGTACACATGTTATACTTTCATCATGAGACACATTTGGTCACATATCATCAAGGTCAAGGTCACTTTGACCCTAATGAAATGTGACCAAAATGGGGTAGTGAACCACTAAAAGTGACCATATCTCATGGTAGAAAGTGCCAATAAGCACGATTGTGCTTCCTATGTCTTGAATTAACAGCTTTGTGTTGCATGATTTTGGATGACCTTGACCTTGGGTCAAGGTCACATGCATTTTGGTAGGAAAAATGCATAAAGCAGTTCTTAGTGTATGATGTCATTGCTAGGTTTAGTTGTTTGACCTTGACCTTGAAGGACACCTTAAGATCAAGGTCATGTAAAGGTCAAGATTTTTCCTTTAATAAAATGTCTCTTGCCTTGAGAGAGAAAAAAGAGAGAGAGAGTCTGGTATTGAACATACTCATTGTGTCTTTGGAGTAATATTTCTTTCCACTTTGCTGCATGGTTGTCAGCCATATTTCCTGGTTCATCTATCGCTGTAGATAAGAATGTGCATGTATTGTAGACTTTCGGGGCATGCTATGGCTGCATATATGATATTTGGGAAGTTTGCTTTCATTGCAGTTCCTCTTTTCATGAAGCTTCCTGTGTAGTTGTCCAGTTGTTCCTCCCTTTGCAAACTACTCAATAAACACTTCTTTGCAGCTGAAAATGTGAATGAGGACATGAACATCTGCTTTTTCATGCCATTTGGACCTTCTAACCTCTTCTGCATCTTACAAAGTCTCAAATAGGAAACTAGCCCCTGTACACACTCAAGCACATGCCTGCATGCACATACACTCACACACTCACACACAAACATACACACACACACTCACACACACACACACACACACACACACACACACACATATGCAAGCATGCACACTCATGATGAAGAATTTACTTGCAAATTGAGAAGCAGTCCCAGGAAGGTTTTTTCATCACTTGGATAGAAGCAGTGTGAACTTGTGGCATTGATTTACCTTCCAGATGGCCATCATCTTCAACGAAGGCTGCCTGGGTGATGTGTTTCCCCCTTGCGTTGCCCAGACCTTCATTAACCACAACGCTGTCCTCTTTAAAATCTTCGTGGTTGGTGGCAGCCAGTTCATCGTGGAGCGGCCCTCCCTGAGGAACCTCTATGCTTGTGGTGAGTCTGAAGCTCAGGATTTCATTTCTGGCTGGGAATGGATGTGGGATGTGCACTTGAAAAAGTTTGGAGATTGATTCCAGTATTTTCTCCTCTACCACTTTGTGTTATTCTTAGTGGAAGTAGTTACTTAACCTTTTAAGTTTTCCCTGTGACTGCAATGTACGTGCAGTGTCTGTCAGAAACATTTATGCACATTCAGTTTACTTATCAACAACATGCATTCATAGGTGGGGAGGCAAGAGTATGCATGATTTCTAGCTGGTTTTGATTTTTCATAGATTTCAGTGTATGCTATATTATCTATAAATTGAGTTTTAGGTGGATTTAAATTTAAACCAACTGTTTTCTGATTGCATATGACTCTGGCATGTACTTTTAAAAGAATGTTTTTCCTTCAGAAATAAGTTTTATAAGTAACAGCAATTACTATTTTCATTGATTTGTGTGTAGGACACTTTTCAACCAGATATCATGAATCATTCCTCTGGACCTTTGGAGACTGATCAAGGCATATACTGGAGGAGCTGCAGTGTGGATACTGTGTGTTGTCTACTACTTAAATTTACTTGTGGTTCTTTGCAGATCAACCAACCATCTTCTTTGACACACAGGAAGTCTCCAAGTCAGATTCCACCCATTTTCTAAACATGGTGAGAAGTCACTCTTGAATCCTTTGGCGCGTTTGTTAGGCCCCAAATCTCGAGATTCTCCCTGAATGGCTAGTTGAGGGCAAGTGAGATGCTCCTACAGCTAGAAAAACAGCCAATCATCAACTGGCAAGGCAGAAGAACATGGCTGCATCCTGGCACCAGAGGCGGTAAAGAAGTTGCCGATAGACAAAAAAACTGACTATTCAGATATCACATCAGTTTTTCACTTCATAGAACACACCATGGTGTCATATCCAACGGCATGGGAACTTTTTCAACAACAAAAAAGCTACCCGGGTTCAACTGTAGACAATTTTGTCCAAAATGTTAGGCCTCAATTCATTTCGATCAATTCAAGGGACATAATTCATAGAGCGTACATATACAGTGTTGCGTGTTTGCAAGAGAAAAAATGTTTTTCGGCAGTGTATGTCCAGAAATAACCTATACACCTACTCCTCAAGATATACAAATGAACACTCGAACAGCAAATACTTCTGTGTACATACACTTTCCCATTCTTGAACCCTGAAAAGCACATTACAGGCACTGTTATCTATAAACACCAGCCCAACTCGCACTGTCTCCGCCATTTTGGCTTATCTGGGTCACTGCAGCGGGAAGCATCGAGGGAGCTCCGGACCTCCCTTGGCCTCCCGCCTTCACAGCGAGTGTGTCCTTATGAGCGAGGAACGCCTAGCCCTCGCCATTCTCTTGAGATTTGGGGCCAAACAAACATGCCCCTTCATCCTCACCTCTGGGGCAGTGATATTGGTAATCTTTTGTTGTCGTTTTACTTGCTTTGATTCTTTTCCGAACACGACTAGCAGTCAGGCTGTGCAAGATTTTCTAGAATGCATTATACAACCTGTATTTGGGCAGCTCATTAGCTCTCTTTCTTTTTCCTCCTTGTCCTGCTTTCCCCCAATGCCCCGCTGCTCCTCTTCCTCTGCCCCACCCTACTCCTTTTCTTCCTCCTCCACCTGCTGCCCCTCCTTCTTTTCACCCAATCTCCCAACCTGCTTCTTTCCTCTCCTCAGCCATGCTCCTCCTCCTCCTACTTCCTCCTCCCGCTCCTACTCCTTCATGTCCTGCCATCTGCTCCTGCTCCTTTCCCTCCTCCTCTTGCTCCTGCTCCTCCTCCTCCTGTTCCTGATCCTCCTGTTCCTGATCCTCCTGCTCTTCCTCCTTATCCTGCTCCTCCTCCTTATCCTGCACCTCTCCCTTATCCTCCATCATCATCATCATCATCATTATCAGCAGCAGCAGCAGCAGCAGCATTAGCAGCAGCAGCAGCATTTTTATCATCATTTCTTCTTCTTCTTCTTCTTCTTCTTTGTCCTTCTTCTTTTTCTTCTTTGTCCTTTTTTTCTTCTTTTTCTTCTTTGTCCTTCTTCTTCTTCTTCTTCTTCTTTTCTTCTTCTTTGTCCTCCTTCTTTGTTCTCCTCTTTCTTTGTCCTCCTTCTTTGTTCTCCTCTTTCTTTGTCCTCCTTCTTTGTTCTCCTCCTTCTTTGTCCTTCTCTTTCTTTGTCCTCCTCTTTCTTTGTCCTCCTCTTTCTTTGTCCTCCTCCTCCTCCTTCTTCTTTGTCCTCCTCCTCCTCCTTCATCTTTGTCCTCCTCCTCCTCCTTCTTCTTTGTCCTCCTCCTCCTCCTTCTTCTTTGTCCTCCTCCTCCTCCTTCTTCTTTGTCCTCCTCCTCCTTCTTCTTTGTCCTCCTCCTCCTCCTTCTTCTTTGTCCTCCTCCTCCTCCTTCATCTTTGTCCTCCTCCTCCTCCTTCTTCTTTGTCCTCCTCCTCCTCCTTCATCTTTGTCCTCCTCCTCCTCCTTCTTCTTTGTACTCCTCCTCCTTCTTCTTTGTCCTCCTCCTCCTCCTTCTTCTTTGTCCTCCTCCTCCTCCTTCATCTTTGTCCTCCTCCTCCTCCTTCTTCTTTGTCCTCCTCCTCCTTCTTCTTTGTCCTCCTCCTCCTTCTTCTTTGTCCTCCTCCTCCTCCTTCTTCTTTGTCCTCCTCCTCCTCCTTCATCTTTGTCCTCCTCCTCCTCCTTCTTCTTTGTCCTCCTCCTCCTCCTTCATCTTTGTCCTCCTCCTCCTCCTTCTTCTTTGTACTCCTCCTCCTTCTTCTTTGTCCTCCTCCTCCTTCTTCTTTGTCCTCCTCCTCCTCCTTCATCTTTGTCCTCCTCCTCCTCCTTCTTCTTTGTCCTCCTCCTCCTCCTTCATCTTTGTCCTCCTCCTCCTCCTTCATCTTTGTCCTCCTCCTCCTCCTTCTTCTTTGTCCTCCTCCTCCTCCTTCATCTTTGTCCTCCTCCTCCTCCTTCTTCTTTGTACTCCTCCTCCTTCTTCTTTGTCCTCCTCCTCCTTCTTCTTTGTCCTCCTCCTCCTTCTTCTTCTTCTCCTCCTCCTCCTCCTTCTTCTTTGTCCTCCTTCTCCTTCTTCTTTGTCCTCCTCCTCCTTCTTCTTTGTCCTCCTCCTCCTTCTTCTTCTTCTCCTCCTCCTCCTTCTTCTTCTTTGTCCTCCTCCTTCTTCTTCTTTGTCCTCCTCTTTCTTTGTCCTCCTTCCTTGTCCTCCTCCTCCTTCTTCTTTGTCCTCCTCCTTCTTCTTCTTTGTCCTCCTCTTTCTTTGTCCTCCTTCCTTGTCCTCCTCCTCCTTCTTCTTTGTCCTCCTCCTCCTTCTTCTTTGTCCTCCTCCTCCTCCTTCTTCTTCTTTGTCCTCTTCCTCCTCCTTCTTCTTTGTCCTCCTCCTCCTTCTTCTTCTTCTTTGTCCTCCTCCTCCTTCTTCTTTGTCCTCCTCCTCCTCCTTCTTCTTCTTTGTCCTCCTCCTCCTTCTTCTTTGTCCTCCTCCTCCTCCTCTTTCTTTGTCCTCCTTCCTTGTCCTCCTCCTCCTTCTTTGTCCTCCTCCTCCTTCTTCTTTGTCCTCCTCCTCCTCCTCTTTCTTTGTCCTCCTTCCTTGTCCTCCTCCTCCTTCTTCTTCTTTGTCCTCTTCCTCCTCCTTCTTCTTTGTCCTCCTCCTCCTTCTTCTTCTTCTTTGTCCTCCTCCTCCTTCTTCTTCTTCTTTGTCCTCCTCCTCCTCCTTCTTCTTCTTTGTCCTCTTCCTCCTCCTTCTTCTTTGTCCTCCTCCTCCTTCTTCTTCTTCTTTGTCCTCCTCCTCCTTCTTCTTTGTCCTCCTCCTCCTCCTTCTTCTTCTTTGTCCTCTTCCTCCTCCTTCTTCTTTGTCCTCCTCCTCCTTCTTCTTCTTCTTTGTCCTCCTCCTCCTTCTTCTTTGTCCTCCTCTTCCTTCTTTGTCCTCCTCCTCCTTCTTCTTTGTCCTCCTCCTCCTCCTTCTTCTTCTTTGTCCTCCTCCTCCTTCTTCTTCTTCTTTGTCCTCCTCCTCCTTCTTCTTTGTCCTCCTCTTCCTTCTTTGTCCTCCTCCTCCTTCTTCTTTGTCCTCCTCCTCCTCCTCCTTCTTCTTTGTCCTCCTCCTCCTTCTTCTTTGTCCTCCTCCTCCTTCTTCTTTGTCCTCCTCCTCCTCCTTCTTCTTCTTTGTCCTCCTCCTTCTTCTTCTTTGTCCTCCTCCTCCTTCTTCTTTGTCCTCCTCCTCCTCCTTCTTCTTTGTCCTCCTCCTCCTTCTTCTTTGTCCTCCTCCTCCTTCTTCTTTGTCCTCCTCCTCCTTCTTCTTTGTCCTCCTCCTCCTTCTTCTTCTTTGTCCTCCTCCTCCTTCTTCTTTGTCCTCCTCTTCCTTCTTTGTCCTCCTCCTCCTTCTTCTTTGTCCTCCTCCTCCTTCTTCTTCTTCTTTGTCCTCCTCCTCCTTCTTCTTTGTCCTCCTCTTCCTTCTTTGTCCTCCTCCGCCTTCTTCTTTGTCCTCCTCCTTCTTCTTTGACCTTCTTCTTTGTCCTCCTCTTTCTTTGTCCTCCTCCTCCTCCTTCTTTGTCCTCCTTCTTTGTCCTCCTCCTCCTTCTTCTTCTTCGTCTTCTTCTACTACTACTACTTCTTCTTCCTCTTCTTCTTTTTGATTGATACAAACCTTTCCCTGTGTCTGACTGACAGATGGACAATGGGGAGTGTGAGACGGAGCGACCTGTGGTGGACACGGGCAGACTGGAGGACCTGGCGCAGAGCATCAGGCAATGTCTCGGCCTTGACCTCATTGGCATAGATGTCATTGTGGATAGTGAGACAGGACGCCAGGGGGTCATCGATATCAATGCCTTCCCAGGTACCATTGTGCTAGTGGGTACTTGATTGAGGTTCCATGTTCATAATGAAAATTTGTGTAAGACGCTGATTTTTTGGCCAAGTTGTGGAAGCTTTCGAAGACCTCTCACAAAACTTTGCGTATGCTCCCACAAACATGGACCTTATTATGTTTAATATCTAAACATTCTACAAATATCCTCAATGCTTTTCATTCTTTGCCTTGAATTATCATGTTTTCCACTGCTTTTTTTCTGTTGCCTGTATTGAAACATTTTGACTGCCGTGGTAGAGCAGAGAACTTGTACCCAGGCTGTTACTCCAGCACTCATGGCTCTACCATATGCATTAAAAAGCTAATATAAGTAATCAGTCATAAATATTGTAAACTGGCTGGTGCCCCATTCATAAGTCAAAATCTGCTTCCACTTTCATGATGCAATATTGAATTCCAGTGCAGTTTAGCACAAGCACCCGAGACAAAAGTGGTAGAGACTGCACTGTACCCTGACATTACCTCTGAAGCTATGGATGCATCTGAGGAGCAAGGCTTGTCACTGTGGGTCTGAGAAGTGTGGCATGGCTTGTGCTTGTGGTTCCAGGCTATGACGGGGTGGACAACTTCTTCCAGTGCCTGGTTGAGCACCTGGTGGGCTTGCTGGATGCCCGGGACAAGAACTCGGACCTCCACCACCTCATGAAGACCTCAGCCACCAGTGCTGACCACTCTCTGGAGACAGACACCATTGATACCATCTCACCCAATGGTCACTGACCCACCCGTCTCCTTACTGTTACATTGTGATTGGGTCTTCCAGCCTTGGTGTGTCTGCTGCCTTTGGAGGAGGGGAGAAAGTTGCTCCCTGCCCCTTTTGAGGGCCGATTCTGCTGTTTTAGTCATGGGCCATTGGGGGAGGTTTTGCATGTGCATTATTCTGCAACAGGGATCGTTGTCTGACTTGGGCATTTGGTGCATATTTTAGGGGATGGGTAGAAACTTTCGTGTTCGTAGTCTTCTGTCGATGGGACTGTGCACTCACTGCATGAGTTGTGGTGCAGTGGTGAGGTACAAGGTACAAGATACAAGGTACAAGATACAAGGTACTTTATTGTCCTCATTGTTACAAGGAAATTTGTTTTGTCGGTGGCAAAAACATAATACATACATTCAAAAACAGAAACGTACAAGAAGTTAACATTAATTAACTCAATCACAGCGCTCAAGTTATGGAATCCACACACTAATCATAGGCCATAAAATAAGATAGCATGCAATTGTATCATAATTTATTACTCTAACAAATGTAATAACACCATGTTACTTCAAGTAAATATACATACTGAACACTCGCATCAGAAATAGTAAACAGAAAGACACAATAAGATAGGACACATTTAGCGCTACATCATAGGCAATTCAATTTAATAGAGAAACATTCTACATCACAACAAGTAATCACAGAAGGAACAAAAGACACAAGTAGGCACATCAAACAATCATCGTCACGCAATCACACATACCCGATCTTCAACCATAACACATGTACAAGCCCCCCCCCTCCCCCCATCATGTTCTTCATCCTGCATCACAACACAACCACAGGAAAGACCAACAAGAGACAGGCATGCACATCAACAACCACACTCACACAGCATACATACACGATCATCAACGCATAATGCATGCACTCCACACACACACACACACACACACTCACATGTTCATCCTTGTTGGCACAGACATAGTTCACACCATTCATAGTCCTTCCTGTCACAGTTCACAGAAGCTACATTTATGTTGTTGATGCAGCCCTCTCTTAGGTCAGGAAAATGTGTAAATGTCATATTGACTGGGCATTCGTGTCTGCCACACATGTTCACTTCTGTCTGCACAAAATCTCTCCATTCATTGTATCTTGTATTTCTTGTGCATGAAAGGTTTTGGGGGTTTTTCTGTAGGTTTTTGTTAACAAGAGTCATGACCTTCAGTTATTAGGGTGGAGATTACATTAGTTCAATGACAGAAGTGGTTGGAATACCCACTTTACATGGACAGATTCTTAAGTTTATGTGGTCATTGTAAGATTACTTAGGCAAAGACTTTTTAGCAGGATGGGTGTCATTATGCAAAGTTCTATTTTTCAAGTCTAGGAAGGATCACAAGTGCAAATTCCTACTGCCCCTTGTGTCTTGTGTCTTTAAAATGTTGGCAGAATGTTTTGGTCAAGGTTTAATGGAAACTTAAATAAAGATCTTGTTGGGCTTAGATGATTAATGGTGTATATGGGATATTTTTTTAATGTGTTGGCTCAAAAGGTTCTCTCCATATTCAGAAAGTATTATCAGTGTGTTGTCCTGAGCCTTATTATTCTGTAGATATGGTTTGAACACAATGGACTTACCTGTACCCAGTAGACTTACCCGTAGTCTCTTTAAAAGAATGTACTTCTTGGTTACACTTGCAGCACGTTAGTATGATTGTATATATGGTTGTTGGGAAAATTTTCTCCTCTGTCACATCTGTTGGGTTTTCTTTGTAACTGGTGGCATTGTTCAATCATGTCATCTGTCATTGCACTCAATTTGATAATGCAACCCCATTTGCCTACAGGAGCAAAATCCTGTTAGTGTAAAAGTTGTAACAGTGAAGTGGAAACTGCTACAATCCAGCTTTGCCTTTCTGTGTGAGGGATTTTGCTCATGTGATTTGCCATTGTGTGAGAAAGCAAAGCTGTAATGTTACATTCACACATAGGTGTGACAGTTGAATAGAGGAATGGAGGAAAAACGCACTTCATACATGAAGGTATCAGGCATTTCATGCATTATTTCATTTAAGTCACCAGCTCTGTGATTTGCCCTCCTTGGCAAAGATATACCTCGTCATCCTCCTACAGCCATCATGCATTTCAGCATCAACACAATGAGTTTAGTTCGGTAAACAGTCACTAGTTGGCAAGCTAATGTTTCTGTATCAAAGTTCTGAGGTTTCAAGTGGTGGAATCGTTCACCTCCAGAGTTCCTTTGGAAATGGTCTGTTTTGCTCTCCTCTTTGGCACAAAGTTCTGAGTCATTCATTACTGAAGGGACCTTTAGCCAAAAAAGCAAGCAGCTATTGCTTCTCAGCTGCTCCGGTTTGCTGCCCATCTTGGAATTGGCAGCATGCCCATTCTTGTAGTGCACCTTGCTCAAATGGACTCGTCAGCTAAACTGGGACCTGCCTTCACAGGGAATATGTGTGTAAATGACAATCAGAACAATACACATACTTTTCTTTAAAATCTAAATGTTTTTTTTAACCCTTAAACATACATTTCCTGTGACCATGAGACATCCTCAGTGCATTAACAGAAGTAGAAAGAACATTATTTGTCATGGACCAGTCATGTAAGTAATGTTTTCATTTGTGGATTTCCTAACTGCATGGCAGCACACAAATGCATTCTTGTTTTATTGAAATATTTTGACAGGTATTTTTTTGGTCCAGGTCCAGCTTTTCTGCTTTTGATGCCATTCAGCAAAGCAGTGTACTACCCACTTGCCATTTGTCATTAGAACTGAAATGCATACACGTATGTATTCTTGAAAGTGAGTTTTGTCATTAACTTTTCAAAAGTACAATTGATGGAGTTTATGCAATCAAATCTCACTTGATCTGCTCTCTTTTATAAACAGAGTGGTACCATGATTATGGGCATCTGATAGGCGGTGATAATGTGATACAACCTTTTGCTGGAGGATGGTTTTACAACACCTGAATGCCCTGTCTACTGTTTTTGAATTGTTACTGTTACTGGGACTTCTTGATTCATTCTGTACACCTTCACAGCAGTAGAGACTGTTGAAAGAGGAGCTTGTATGGAGCCCTGAAGACTTTGCTTTAGGACGCCTCAGTCACAGCCAGGAGACACTAACGATCAGATATAACTTGAGTCTCATTCTGCGGGGTCCTCTGTAAGACATGATCACTTTTGATCCCATATTCCTCTGTCTGCTCACCAGTTCAATATGCCACATAAAGGCATCAAGGCTATCTTCAGCAACAGGTACCCCTAGTGGAGCACGTGAGAGAATCATAGAGAGGAGTTAGCAGCTGTGGAGAAATTGGGGAAGAGCTAATGGAGAGACTATTGACAGCAGTAGTTAAGGTAACATGCAAACTTACAGTGTCACCCGTGAAGGATGTTAAAATGATAGAGAGTGAATAGGGGCTTTCTGTAAAATCATCAGATAGGTGGATGCCACAGCTGCAGAGAGAGTGAATAGGGGCTTTCTGTAAAATCATCAGATAGGTGGATGCCACAGCTGCAGAGAGAGTGAATAGGGGCTTTCTGTAAAATCATCAGATAGGTGGATGCCACAGCTGCAGAGAGATTAGCATTTTGGACTTCTTTTTGTAACTACCCTGCTTATTTCTATATGGAAATATATACATATGTGTGTGTGTGTGTAAATCTCCAAAATGCACAAGAAAGTTAACATTGTGTGATATATGTTCTTTGAAACATGAAAGATATTCTCAGCTCTGTTGTCGTTCTCTTGCATGAAAAAGACTGCAGCTGGAATCCTTAGCTACCGGGTCCTCCCCCATGCTTTGCCTGAAAGAGCATTATTGCCTCCCTGGAGTAGCTCTGCACCAGTCAGACTGACTAATAATGGAATTAAGACTCGGGTATCGATAACGGTGCCTCGTCTCTTTGGAAACAGCCTTGGCACGCCCCTGCATAGGTGTTGTCTTGTGTTGAAGTGACCTGCAGTTTGAATATGCAACAAAGCCAGTGCTTTTTGTGCCCACCTGTAACATGTAGTTATCCCACCTGGTCTTGCTGCATATAGATTTATGGTGATTGTATGCCTCTTTTTGAGGTTTTGTGATATTGTTCTCCAAAGAAACCTTCAGTTCATCCCTGAGCATGCTTGTCTTGTGTCTATGTGTGAAAGGTTAGGTTAAAGCTGTGATTTGATGGGGAAGTATCTTCTGAGTATGAAGCTAAAGGAGATAACAGCTACACTGCTGCAGTGGTGATGTTGCAAGCTTTGGAATTTTTGTCTTGGAATGTTAATGTGTTCTTATTCCTTGCTCATTTGATATCGGATGCTCACTTTCTTGTCATCCATCTCCTATGGAGAGTGGAACAAGTTGGTAAAAATCAGCCTTTAAAGGAAAATTCCTCACTTTAGTATGGACTTCTATTCTGTGTTCTACTCTTGACCTGGAGGGGATTTTTTTGCAAGTATGAAATGAATACAGAGAGAGGCTGTATGTTTCAATGGTTTTTAGGGTCCATTTGTAATTTTTGTTTGAATGAAGGCATTCTTCAGTATAGGGATTTTTTGGTTTTTCGTGGCCGTGCTTGGTGAAACATTCCAAAAACTATCACATTTAATTGAACATTTTGTTCATGGTGAAATTAGTTACCTATTCATTCATAGTAGATATTAACAAACTTTATTATAGAATAAGTTTTATCATTTCGAAATAATATGTCTGTAGCACCGTAATTTGGTTGATTCACAGTAGGACTATTCATTATGTGTCGTCCTATTTTGTTAGTATGTCAGTAAACTGGAGTGCTGTGTAATCTTGTTTAGGCAGCCATTTTTAACTAACCTTTATGGATGTAGAGCAGGAGATTTCATAATGCAATTTCACAGCAAGGATTGTATCCTTGAAATTATATTTTCTGCTGGGATTATGGGAAATAATGCTTTGCATGATATGCTTTAGACATGGTAAGAATCCACTATTGCTATCTTACTGACCCTGTACCATTTTTTAAATCCATCTCAATGTTGGTTTGATCAGACACTCACAAGAGGTAGGGTGTAATGAAGTACATAGTATTTGTTCAATGCTCACAGGTTACTCTGAATGAATTCATGCATCGTCATCTCAATTTTAACTTGGATCACTGCATGAAGGGAATTTTGGTATACTCCATGACTTGAAAATTCAGTATTGCTCATGTGGCTTGATTGCAACATACTGGGCAATGATATATTCATACATGTGAAAATTTTACCTTGCCTGCCCTATGCATAGACATTGCAAAGATTTGCTCCAGGAGCAATAGTTGCAATACCGAGTGCTGCATTTCTGTCTCCTACAGTAAGTTGTTGCCAAGATATCTTCTGTGAAGAAATTCATCCTCTCTTAGCATTGATGGACTTCAATACATGGCTGCCAGAGGTGACTGATTTTTGTAAGAATTGCTGCATTGCTTTCGGCAATGGTTTTGAGTTCATCCAATGGGGAACTGTTTGGATCAAACACTACCCTTGTTTCAGATGTGAAACGAGAGCAGCAGACATCTTTTGGATACGGGCGATTTATTGTGTGTTTCCTCAGCAGTTAGGACTCTCTTGGCCTCCAGTATATATGCAGGCCTCTTGGAAAGTGCATTACAGAGAAGGAACGGCTCAAAAGTGGGCCAGGTGGAATAGTCCTGTTTGGTTGTGGATTATCTCTAGCCAGCAAATTCTCTGGGAAGCCCTGTTGCTCTGTCTGGCATGTGGTGGCTGTACATCTGAAGTCAAGTAATGCTGGTAGTAACGCTGTCATAGCAATCTCCCTCCATCCACTGGTAGATTCCTCATTGTGGTCACCAGTTGTCACAGCTTGGAGACCGAGTGCTTCCTTGCAAGGGAGCAGTTTGGAGACCTGTGAGACCAAGGCAAACTATGTGTGAGTGATGTGTTCATCCTGTATCGTTGCATGTGCTCCCAGGCTGTGGTTTAGTGCTCTTTTTTAATAGTTCTTTTGTCTTTTTCCTGCCAATGTGGAAGCTTGACACAGGCAGCAAACCAGTTTGGCTGGTGTAAGAAGTAATAATGAATTGGGAGATTGTCTCTTATTTGTACAGGCTTCCTAATACTTATTGATCACTATGCTCTTTATATAGACAAGCAGCAGTGCTGTGTTCATGAAGGTGGTAAAACCCCTGACACTTTGAGGAGCTTTTGCATAGTCTTTTCTTTCTCCCTTTCTCAATGTTGGTCATGTGGAATTTTCTTGTCCTTGAATGTGCTTCCACACATTCTGGCATCTCCTGAGGATGTGAAAGGCCTCTTCCTGCTCATCACATTCCATCCAAGTTTTTGCACACCTGGGATTCAAGCAAGGGCAACATGGTCCATGGCACTATGGGAAGGCAATTCAGTGCTGTACTGCAGTTTGGATAAGGCAAGGTCTGTTTTAAGGCCATGTCTCTTCTTGACTCTGCACTCTTTGGTCCATTTGTTGTTTTGATGCTGCAATGAGCTTTCATCAAGTGGGGTGTATCAAAGGGGTTCTTGATAATCAAGTTTGGTGTAATGTAGGCCTACATTTCAAAATGTGTGACACATTTAGTTGCCCTAGCATGTATAGAAATTCTGGCATCTCAAGTCGTTTCTGCCCAGTTGGGTGACAGTTTTGTGCTGTCTCCACAACGGGACTCTGCTGTCATTTGCTGTGGTTGGTTCTTTTTCTTTCAGTTACCCAACTGCTGTGTTCTCACTCTTGTTTTCTGACTAGTCTTCCTTTGTACTTTTCTTCCTCCCATCATTAATGAAAACTTACAAAAGGGATGGATTTTACCATCTGCAGCATCTACCTGCACCTTATTTCTTTTTTTTTTAAAGCTTTATTCAGATTATTAGTTTACCAGCACTTCACAGCAATAATGCACATTTTGCCATGTTGTTACGTCAAATCTGATTATTAGTCTTTCAATTCATGCCCTGCTAAGTAATGCTGAGATATAAACTTACTACTCCTGCTGTTATATAGTGTGTTCCGTCTTACAAATTGTATAAATCGTGCCCAGTCAGAACGTTTTTATTCAAAATACAGTTGACAATCTAATATCTGTAAATTTGATGTTTGTAGTTGTAGAAAAATGCAATAGTGTAGAAATAAATTGTTTTCAATACAATTATGAATTTTTTTAAATCAAGTAGATTCTTATCAAAGATAAACTTTTAGAGGGTTTTACTTCAAAGTTGAGTGTTAAACATGCATAGATGATTATAACTAGTTGCATTGTGACTCATGTAAATAGGATCACTGTAATGATAAGTTACATGATATAATTTGAAACATGAAGTTTCCAAGTGTTGCTGATTAATTTGAAAAAATGACCCATTCATGCAACTGAAAGGCAAATGTAGACACTTTTGTGTACTTGTGGAAATATTTGTTAAATGGAAATTTTCTTTTAGATGTAGTTGGGCACTGTACAAAACTGTATACATGCAGAGGTACTTCATACATGGGGCTTTATCAAGAATAATACCGTATCCACGGTATTAGTCTTGATTTTACTCCAATTTCTTCTTGTAATTTGAATAGTTCAGCCACCAATTTGGTGAAAGCTACAACTACCTCTGAAATGCATGTAGCATGCTGGCCAGCAGTTGTGTGAATTATCTTGTAGAGAACATCTATGCAAAGGGTCTGTCTGTCCACTACTCAACTGTTCATCCTCTCCAGAATGGTTTCGTGTGCATGTCATTTTCCCAAACACACAGCTCACAATGTAACACTACAGTAAGTAGAGGAATGAGGGTCGTCCTGTTTCACCAAGGACCACTTGATTTTATTTTTGGAGAGGGCATTTACCACAACCTCCATTGTAAATAATATACTATTGTTCAGTTGAGATGTATTCAGAGCATTCCTCAAAATCTCAGAGGCATGTAGACTTCTGTGGTAGTTGGAATCGAAGTTTGGCTTCTTTTTTTTTTCTCTCGTGGCTTTATCATAACCATGCCAACTTTTTACACAACAATTGTGATAGACCTTTAAAAACAGATTATTTTTGTTGTTGGTTACTTATTCTCAAAAGTTCATTCATCACTATTGTGTGAAATTTAGTATTGTATGATACTGCTTCATTATTTCAGCAGCTGTAGTTTTTCTTTAATAAAACTGATAAGAGAGAAAATGTGTTATTTACTGAGTGAGTACAACGTTCAAAATGAATTGCTCACTCCCTCCCTCATCAGAGAAGGCCCTGCCTGCTGGGCTGTGGGAGCAGTTCCAGTAACCAGGGGCAGCCTCTGGCTGCTCAATCAGCTATGGATGGTGGGTGAGGAACAGCACCAGGAGTTGGAAATAAGAACAACACACACACACACACACACACACACACCCTCCCCTCCTCCCGACAAAACAGTGGTGGTTACAGTAACCTGATCAATCCTTTCTTTTCCTGTCAACCCTGAACTATTTTTTCAGTCATTAAGAAAAGAAAGATAATAGTAACAAATTGCATTTTGTCCCATCTACCCTGCCCTATGGGCAATCAGTGAATCCACTATTGAAATTTTTTTGTGGTATAAATCATTTTCAGTGAAAAAAGTTTGGTTTGTGTTCAGTCTGGCTTCTTCTATAAAGAAAAAGAACAAAAAAGTTTATGCTGACCTTCTGACTATTTGGTCATGTCACCCTTAATAACTCTATATTGGGGGGGGGGGGGGGGGGGGGGGGCGAAGTGAAGCATATCGAAGACGGGAGTCGCTTTCTTGCAATGGAACTACTGAACAAAGTGCAAAATCAAATTTTCCAGTCCACATCTTGAAAAGAAAATATTTAGAGGACGAGAGAGAGACCATCCAAGACCATCATCATTAAGTATTGCATTTTGACTGGTGCACAACATTTTCCCAAACAGGTCAGCCCTTCAGTTGGAGTAGAAGTCACAATCCATAACTACATACTACAAAATCCTAGAAAATGTATTTCTCTTTCAATATTTACTAGTGGGTACACAAGCAACAAAGCAAAGGATTAGTTAGACTCGCTCTCATTCCACTCATTCACCAGTAATATTGCACGCCAAAGTACACGCATCCAAATATTAAATCCTGGAACTTACTTCTGCCTTGTTGAACTAGAGCTATTGACAGACCTTTCTTCAGCACAAGTTCAACATCATTCACTCTGTATCTGTTACAACAAGTTACACAGTAAACTCAGCCAGTCCTGGTCTAGGCTCTGAGTTTGTCACAGAAGTTCTCCACGAGCTTGATGGCGGTGCTGGAGTGGACAGGGTGACGGTAGGTGCAGAGCAGAATGCCAAAAGGCAAGTTGTTTACTGTAAGCCCGGCCTTGCCCCCACAAGCAGCATACACACTGGGAAAGGCAAATACAACACGGATCAGATGTATTCAAGGAAATAAAGAACACTGGGAAAGACCATGTAACACTGATGAGATATGCTTAAAGGAATTACAGAACCAGAAAAGATGGTGCAACAAAGATAAGAGACTTTCATGGAATTATGCAGAAGGAGACTATGAGAATGACTGTAACACTAACAGATCAGAGATTATCATGGAACCAAATTGATTAACACACCTACAAAAGAGCAAATATTTGTCAAGGATAGAGTTAAATTGATGAACTCATGGATGAACTAAAAATTTGAAGTGGGAAGTAAAGGACTTTCAAGTATTTATAGACAGTAATGACATGTCAATGCTCACCAAGATTCTTTTAATCACAGAAAGCAATATTTCAGTATTGTGTTATTTTCATTTACCTAAAACATCGCTTCAACCCTCTTAAAAATAAATGGGTCCCTTAAGGACAACATGATGTGTCAGCAAAATTGAAGTGCATATTCATGAGCAACTTTCCAATAAGACTAAAAATCCACCAGACAGCTAAATGCTATGTATCCATTTGAAGACTAGAAGTTCTTAATATTACTTCACTTTCTCTGTAGAAACTCACATCATACCACAAGAAAATGTTGAAAGTGTTTCCCTACTACGGTTAATACAATGATACAGGTCAAGGACTCCAACCCATATGCATGAGTCCACATGAGACATGGAGAGGGGAGGGAGCTGCCAAAACTCTTGGAATCTGGATGTAGGCAATAGAGACAACGACAAGATAGAAAATTGCCTGCAAAGGGAAAAGGGAAGATCTGTCCCAATCAAAGTATAAAAAATGCCAAAGGGGTGAAAAAGAGCTTATCAAAAGGGGCTGAGTTTACTTATAAAACATATGACAGATGGTGGCAAAACATAAAGCCAATTACAGAGGGATATGCCTCACCTGCAGGTCGTGTGGTGGTGGACGGTGTAGGTGGTGGGGTGGACAGACGTGGGAGTGTCTCGAAGAACAAAGCCAGAGTGAAATGCCTCCTGTTCATGAGCCTTGGCCATGGGTTGAAACAGCAGCAAAAACTGTTTCAGCTCAGCCTGCAGATCATAATGAAGTCACCATGGTGGGTGCAAAGCATTATTTGCAGTATATAGTCAGAGTGGGTTACAGCAGCAGCAAAATCTCTGTCAAATGAATATTTCACTTACGTGTTTTATCTTACTAGAAAAAGCTATGTAAGAAAATTAGAAAATTAGATTTCAACAAGACAAATTTATTTATCACATTTAATCTCAAATAATAAGTGTTTCTGAGGCTGAAATCCCTGTGAGTAGCATCAAAGAGTGACATACTTGCAGTATAATAATAAAGATCACTATATAAAATGCACATTCCACTTGCAGGAGGGATCTTTGATTTCGCATTATATAAATGGTACAAACTGTGATAGAAATAAACAATGACACGCAAAACAAAATCTCACAAAATCAAGATTTTCTCTGCTCAGTGTTCAAAATATTATGCTGAGGAAAAAGTACACAAGAAAAGCATGTGCTGTATCTCGTTCAAAATTGTGACATCAATGACTGACAAAACTGGGACATGTCAAAAGTGTACAATACAATAAAATACTTTATTTCAGCTTCCATGATAAGGGAATTGCTTTGCAGTTCTCTTGTACACATTTATATATTTATAAGATACAAAATACACACGTGGGACGATACGTACAGAGCTCTCTGAGGTAAAAAGGTGTACAATACAATAAAATACTTTATTTCAGCTTCCATGATAAGGGAATTGCTTTGCAGTTCTCTTGTACACATTATATTTATAATCTATAGATACAAAATACACACGTGGGACGATACGTACAGAGCTCTCTGAGGTAAAAAGGTGTACAATACAATAAAATACTTTATTTCAGCTTCCATGATAAGGGAATTGCTTTGCAGTTCTCTTGTACACATTATATTTATAAGATACAAAATACACACGTGGAACGATACGTACAGAGCTCTCTGAGGTAAAAAGGTGTACAATACAATAAAATACTTTATTTCAGCTTCCATGATAAGGGAATTGCTTTGCAGTTCTCTTGTACACATTATATTTATAATCTATAGATACAAAATACACATGTGGGACGATACGTACAGAGCTCTCTGAGGTAAAAAGGTGTACAATACAATAAAATACTTTATTTCAGCTTCCATGATAAGGGAATTGCTTTGCAGTTCTCTTGTACACATTATATTTATAAGATACAAAATACACACGTGGGACGATACGTACAGAGCTCTCTGAGGTAAAAAGGTGTACAATACAATAAAATACTTTATTTCAGCTTCCATGATAAGGGAATTGCTTTGCAGTTCTCTTGTACACATTATATTTATAAGATACAATATGCACACAGAATTAAAAATGGGGGACGATACGTTCAGAGCTCTCTGAGGTAAAAAGGTGATGAGTGACAGTGACAAAAGTTTAGCGCCCAATTGCAGATGATGCGCGTGCACACACAACCTCACGCACTCACATGTATGCGCACACACACACACGCACATACCTGCGTAAGGTGAGTCAGATCACCATGACGATAGACAATTGCTCCTCTGTGAGTGGCCAGGCAAGCCCCATTTACAATTTTTTCATTGAGTAGGTTATCTGAAATGACACACTGATGTGTTCAGCATCATGCAACCATTCTGACAAAATATGCACATATATGGGTTTGGTCATTACACCTAACACATTAGGATAAACTTTTCAAAGAAAACTGAATTACTCTAAAAGCAAGTGATTCATGTTCTTTTCAAAATACTACATCATTTGACAAGGTTCAAAATCGTAGAATTAATGGAACATAGCATTTCTCTATATACTTTTTCCCTCCCCTTTTCCTTGCAAATGTAGTCACAGATGATGAAACCTGATGCTGTACTTCCAGAACTTCAGCTGGAAAATATATATCAGCTGGAAAGAATCACTGATCAATATGTCATCCCACATATGGATTTTATTCTTACAATTACATACTAATTAGGTCTACTACAGTACTAGTTTCATTAATATTTCTGTCAAATACAAAGTCACCCAACAAAGAGACATTTGATTTCCAAGACATGAGCCATGTCAATTAACACTCAAATGAAATAGGCATATTTTCAAACTATGGACATATATATGTCTGCAACTGTCAACGACGTTCTCAGATTGATTCAGTTTATTTTGTTTTACCAACAACTCCTGGCAACACCAGTCTCTACCCCACCCCTACATCCCCACAACCAGTCTGTGTGTCTGCCTGTCTGTGTTTGTCTGTCCTTCCGTGAGAGAGAGAGAGAGAGAGAGAGAGAGAGAGAGAGAGAGAGAGAGAGAGAGAGAGAGAGATAGAGACACACACACACACACACACACACACACACACACACACACACACACACACACACAAGAGTTAAGATGGACAACTCCGAAAAAAGATGTTAATCACGTACCTCACACAGTAACAGATTTGTATGATCATATAAAGTGCGTTCCCATTTTACCATTCCCCACATTCATACATTACAAGCAGAGCCTCTAGACTCTTGTCTTGATTGATGCGACACTTTTCAAGGAGCTGTTGTTTAATGACATAACAACCAGCGAATTCGCTCCACGGCCCATTGTGTCAAGCGTCACCGTATTTCGGTGGGCCCGGGGAGTGATCAGAAGCAGTCGTCATGACAGAGCTTGTGCGCAGTAGCATTCAGTTTCAGTGTGTATGAAATGCGAGAATTCTTGACAGGTGTCAATTTTACTGAGAAAGTTCTAACAAACCAAAACATTAAACAAACGAGAGGAGGCATCACTCGATCAGTTTTTGACAAAACTTGAAAATAAATAGTTTAAAGCATATCAATTTTTTCCTTCAAGTGCACTGAACTGTTGGACATATGCATATTCTTTTTCTCACCATTGACAAAGGTGTCCCAATCTGCAACTGGTAAGATAGCCATGGGTGCTTGTTAATTTAATCTGCCCGGTATCGTCGATGGTCTTCGAACGAGGCGCACTTCTCTATAAAGGGAGTTAACTTCTGAGCGACTCGTGGACACACACTTAAAATAACGTTAGATCATCCTGTGTCTATATCCAGGGCCGGATCTAGGGGGGCGTGCTGTGGGGGTGGCATCGAATCACCCCACCCCCCCACCCGCCAAAAAAAAAAAAAAAAAAAAACCTCCTGCGGCCCAGCCGGTGAGGTTTGGGGAAGGAGGGGGGAGGGGGGGGGGGGGGGGGGGGGGGCGGGCAAGTGGTTGCTCAAATATGTTGATCGACTCTCACCCACACACCCCTTCAATCCGAGTATCGGGCAACACTTTGACTTTGTCGGTAGCAGCGACAGTATTAGTTATGTAAAAAGCTGGGGAAGAGGGATGGGTCCGGGGTGGGGGGGGGGGGCGGGTGGGCTAAAAGATGCTGGGCCCAGATGCTGTACTACTGCTCCACATTGGGTATACGTCACAACTTTATCTTACTTGGCCATGCCCAGGTTAGGGACGACGGGGGGGGGGGCGGATGGGTGGGCCGGGGAGGGGGGGTGCTGCTATAATAAAGATGCCGTTCCTCTCTGGCTACGGCTGCACACAGATCAAAATCAAACCCGAGGGCAAGAGACAGGAAGAAATCTCAACGTGACACAACAAACAAACTCTCGTGAGGAATGAATCTCGCACTGCCAGATGGCACAGATTCTGCACTCATGTTTTATCTCAACATTTTATCCGTGGGGGGTGCATGCCCCCCGGACCCCCTAGCGGGGCGTGCCTGCTTCGCAAGGCCACGCACACTCGTGGCTTCGCCCAACTTCCGAGAAGAGAAGACCCAAAACAGATTTAAGCACCCCCCCCTCAAACAACTGGGTTGATCCGGCCCCTGATTATCATATCACACTGATCTTTGACGAGTAATGAAACGCAGTACCTCGGCAGACTTTAGTCCAATACTTCACGAGATTATTAGTTTTCAGGACAGCGTTGCGGAGGCCAGATGTAGGCTACCTTCTTCAGTGAAAAATCAACAGGATATGTTTGAACGAGTCTTGCGCAAATCTGACGTCAGATTTGGCCAGACTCGTTCAAACACTAATACTTCTGTTATTTCACTGCAGAGGGAGCTCTACTATATTCTTTTTTTCGAGATCGCCGAAAGCTGCCTGAAATATATAATTTTGAAAGTTGCGCGACTAGACAGTATCGTCCAGGACTTCTTTTACTACGTCGTGTAACGAAGTCCAACAACTCGGCACTCCAGTTTTCTGTGTGTATATATCTATACACGATCTTTGACGTTAGTTTCAAAGTCGAAAGACGAAGGTGAACTACATATTATGTGGATAACCAAAGGTACAATTGTCAAATACCTTAGCTTTGATAATGTGTTAAGCATGAATTATTTGAAATATGTAGTAATTAAATCGCAATTTATTAGTAATTGCACTGAGGGGGGTGATGAAAGAATTTGCGTGTGCAGCGTAACCGTAATTTGCCAAGTAAATTCAGAGAGGAGGATGCAGCTGCAAATATCAAATCAATCTTGTCACAAGTACCGTTAGGAAAAGTTTTTCCCTACAACGACAGTTGTCTTATTTCTTTTTTCTGTTCGTTTTAAGAACGTACGTGTTATGTTTTATAGAGGGAAAGTTCGCGGTAGGAGGCAGGGGATAAATTAAGTTCGGTTGGCGGTGGGGTTGAAGCTTAATTATTTCTAACATACTTTGGTAATAATGTGAATGTGAGAGACCAACCAACAGACAATATTCTGGGTTTCCACATGATCGCCACTTTCTCCTCCTCCTCCTCCTCCGCCTCCTCCTCCTCCTACTCCTCCTCCTCCTCCTCCTTCTTCTTCTTCTTCTTCTTCTTCTTCTTCCTCCTCCCTCCTCCTCCTCTTCCTCCTCCTCCTCCTCCTCCTCCTCCTCCTCCTCCTCCTCCTCCTCCTCCTCCTCCTCCTCCTCCTCCTCCTCCTCCACCTAGCTCCTCCTTTGGAAAAGGGTATCTTGATTGAAGGTTAAATAACTGTTGACCATTATTCTTGAATCAGTATATCTCAATGCGTAGACTTGAGTGTTAGCACTGTAGGCCTATATATTTACTCGATCGATACCTCGGATGTACCGCGCAGCTATGATCAAATGAGTCGCTTTTGGAGTAGAGCACTCGCAGCGTTCTGCAGCTCACACATTGCATGAATTAATTCAATAAACGTTCACACAACAAATGCATCTAATACACCTTTATATATTGTATTTGTGATAGGGTGCACCTATCACCAAGTGCATTGTACATTTACTGCGTTCATCCTCTATTCAGTTATCCCTGCTTCTGTCGCTTCCTACCTCGATCCCCTATCCTATGTGTCAGATCTCTCGATCTCTGTCAGACCTCTGTCCAACTCCCCTTCCCCATACCATCCTTTGTGTAAGGCAAGCTGACCAACTGACCGTTCTGGGACCCCTTCCTCGATCTGCTGTGGTCTGAAGGTTAGTGTAGCTGCCCTGTCAGTAATTGTTACATTAACGTGACCACTTGACTCCTGACTACTGACCCGTTCTTCGATCCACTCTGGCATCCGAATTGTAACATTTTGACTATAAATTTGATGTTTTCCCTCAAGTACGACAGCTACTTGCAACGGCATACGATTCATTCAATAGACTATGTTATGGTGAATGAGGCAACATTTGTAAGAGGTAATTTCAAAGCGAGTTAAATTAAGTAATCTCTCCTTAAATTCTGCCAAATAGAAGCACGAACCCATGGACCAGGGTTAGGATCTGGGAAATAATCCACACCCTGGCTCCTGTGAGGTCCGTGCATTCCCTTGTTAAAGGGGAACGGCACACGATCGAGAGAGACCACTGCCACCACGGTCTAGAGAGACCACTGCCACCACGGTCTAGAGAGACCACTACTGCCACCACGGTCTTGGGTTGGTCCAGGCCACTATCATCAGGCCTCTGACCAGCCAGGAGCTCCTGTAACCATGTAGGCCTACGTTAATAAAGTTGTGGAAAGCAGCTACGATTTTGTCTCATACCTGCGCCCTGCTACCATCATGCCTTATTCCACTCCACCACATATTATACATATAATCAGTGTGTGTATGTGCGCGCGTGTGTGTACGTGTGTGCGCGCGCGTGCGTATATACATGTGCGCGTTTCTGTACTCGTGTATGTTTCTGTGCGCGCGCGTGTGTGTGTGTGTTTGATATCATTGTTATCGTGTGGTCAGTTGAAACTTTGATTTTTCACAAGCATACTCAAATATTATTCATGTATACTGCCTATTTGGATCACTTAATTTACATCAGCCGATTATCGCGTCCAGTCAGTTCGCCTTCCCCTATAAGACACGAACAGTGTAGAATGAGATACTTGTACATGGTAACAATGCGTTTTTAACCATCCACAATCTCATGACGTACTGGGTTACCAAGCACTTGATCCAACGGAAGTTAAAAAAGAAAAAGAGCCGACATTACCTCGAAGATGATGGGATCAGTCTAAGGCGAGTTTCTCAGACAATGGATATGCAACCCAAAGCAATCTGAAAAAGGGTGTTTCCGGTATTAATTTTAAGTGATTGTCGTCATCATAATTATGTGCGAATTGTCTTCTTCGTTAAGTCCTATCTGCATGGGGGTTCTCCTTGCGCCGGGAAGTCGAAGTCAGCAAAATCCGATGGTCGTTTTAGAAAACTTTATTCAAGCACTGGACGATACACAGCGACAAAAGCAGCATCCCCATAAACGAACTCCACTTTCGGGGTTTGATCTCGTGAGGACAAAATCGCTGTTTCTGCTCTCTTGAACACTCGTCTTTTCGTCGCGTTCTTGTTTCTTTATCGCGCTCTCTTGTCGTCGTATTTCACGTGTATCGGCCTACTCTGGTGTGCAAGGCACAAAACCCCGTAGAGGACTCAAATCATTCCTTATGGAGGACTTTTCTCACTAGCTTATCTTCTCGGGCTCTCATCCTTTCTGTCGTGTGCTTTCTCACGTCGCTCCGCTAGCGCTTTTACAGGTTCCAAACTCTTCTCACAACCCCCAGAATCCCCTCGACCCTCTGCAAGCAGCTCGAATGACGTCCGTGACACTTTGAAAGACGAATTCTCCTATGTCACCTAACAAAGCAACGACAAGGGCGAGGAGACTGATGTAAGACCTCGAAAGCGCAACGACATACCAGCACATTCCAGAACTTTCACAACACACACGTACAGGACTAGGTGTCAAAATTGGGACGAAAAAGTAGTGTCTGGTTTCGGAAACGGATTTATTTCAAGAACTGGTGGACCGGAAATGCATGTCGGGTTGCTTTGGATTGCATATCCATAGTCCTGGAAAACTCACCTCAGATTGGACAGACACAGGGTGTCTTCACTGACCACTGCTCGAATTTTAGCTCTGATATAGGAAGATCGGCTTATAGTGTTGTGAACATGGCCTTCGAGTGCGACAGTTCTCTTGAAAGTGTTCAAATAGACAACCTGAATATCTCAAAGATGTGTCTAAAGTGCCATAACATACCGTTGCGCCAGAACCTCGAGATCAGTACATCAGGTCGACACCAGTGGCAACAATCAAGTCGAGAGCTCTAGTCTTTTTTGCACTTGAAATCCAGCAAATTCCCGACCCAATACTGAAAGCTGGAGATGCACCTTGGTTCGTCTCTGATATCCAGAAACCCAACACGAGTCCAAGCAATGGGGGTACAAGGATTACCTGTCTCCTGCTTATGCAGTTATCCAGATTTCAGGAACTACTCCGTCACCTTTGCTCATTGAATACCAACCACCTGCAACAATGAGAACGGGTGCTTATTGTGCCAGTTTCATGTCCAGGCGGAGGCGATTGAGCTATAAGCAGAGAAGGATACGGTTGCTAACACCGTAATGGGAAATGGTCCTATACTTTTTAATTGTTTACGCGCCTGTGCACAAGGTCCCATATGCTCAAGCCATCCTCTGTGTGTACGGGTAGGGCAATTTAAACCCACACCTCTTCCTATGCTGCAGATTTGGCAGCAGGCAATTAATTTTTACCTGCTCAGTTCTCTGAAGTATGTACCGACGGGAGGAGCGGGGAGGGGAGGAGGGGAGGGGGGAGGGAGAAGGGGAGGGGAGGGGGGGGGGGGGGGGAAGGGCGGCTGGTGAGATGCCCTGAACTCGGAGTAGAATAATCGAACGACACATTTTTCTGCTGTCTTGTGAAGAATCCCCTCGAAATAATGTGTACACGTGTTCACACACAGACTCCAGAGATGTATGTATAGGGGCAGACGTACTTACGCTCATCATAGGGCCTTTGCTCACTGCCTTGCATTCGAGGGATAACGGAAGCAGACAATGAGACATGATCTTGTTTAGTATATAATCAACTTTATTGGATTCGGGGATAATGAAGTAGAGTATCAATGACGCAAGACAAACATAGTTGAAAACCCACCGTTTTGTTGAAGCTGTCAGTCCAAAAATAGAAAATTTCATTTAATTCGCTTTGCTGCTCAGTAAGAGGCACTTAAGCGTCTGCATAATGCTGAAGAAAAGGTGAATATACCGGAGTTATTCTGGTCATAATTATCTAGCGTTCAACATGTAATATTAACATGCAACATGCAATGCTTGTCTGTCACTCTTTAGATACCATTCATATGACGTAATACAATTACTTGCTGCACTCAGAGATATAAATATGTCTATTTCTCTTGAAGAGTGACCAAAAGGTCTAAATTCTTACATCCTCAGAAACTAAAGAAGCGAAAGGTCTTGATACATTTATTGCAACAAACGCATCTTTGATCAAAAGCACTGCTTGTACATCTCATCACGTCACTCAGTTGTCCAGTCTTGACGTTTTCCTGGACCTCGAGCATCATGAACCCGCACCACTTCCTCTGCAAGGTAGTTCCGGCAACAATCCTCTACACAGCCGCGGCCGTTTTGACACACTAGTTGCATCACTCAGGATAGACCACTGATGAAGTTCAGAGACATTCTCGTCCCCTGTTTGTAAACTCGATGGGAAAGATGGGGTTGAGAAACCCGAAAGTGGATTGTCGAGAAGTAGGCACGGACTCAGGAATTACCATCGTCAGATTCTATTTCCAACTCCTGATGCGAGCCTGCTTGAGTAGGAGTTCCAGTAAACAGTACATGGTGGCCCTAGAGCACTCAGATGGCCCCTTGATAAGCGACAGATGACTTGATATAAAAAGAATTGAACTAGCAGCTTCCAGCCAAGTGAATAGTGGTGAGGGCAAAAATCAGTTCTGCGTCATCTTCCAGACGGAAAGAGCACAGAAGAAGCGTGTATTTCTTGACACTAAGTTATCCCCCAAATAACGTTCTTCCGTCAATAACTTTCAGTGATCACACACACACACACACACACACACACACACACACACACACACACACACACACACACACACACACACATACACACACACGAAAAACTTCAAAGAAGCCTTTATCAGTTACACAACTACGTATTTTATGTCCACAGAAACGTGTGCTCATTTTTGTTTTCTGATAAATTCAAAATGACTGTCTTAAAAAAAGTATATGGAAGTTGACTATAATCCATGATTATCATTTGTTGTCGTGCAGTGGTTATATACAGGAGAAAACAGCCGAGACTAGAAGGTATTGTACACACGTATCCTTCACGTGATGAAAACGTCCTCAAAGTTAGTTTTGGCAGCATCAAAATTACCACCAGGAAATGTGTTCATTATTGACCCAACGACCTGGAGCACATCAGTTGAATCACCTCAAAGAGTTTTGAAATCAATTGAACAACTGTGGAACCAATGATTCAGAGGAAATTTGGCTGGTATGGGTAGGGATCCAGTGAAGCTAAAGTGGTCGTCCACACGTCGATCATTACATCCATGACAAAATCCTTCCTTGTCTGGGTAAAAGTCAGGCATCCTTCTGCCATAAGTCTGCTCTACATGGCACAGCGAGCCAAACCAATCCCATCATGAAAGAACTTCCCTCAACTGGAACGAGAGTACCCAGATAGAGAAAGTAGGAAACCTTTACCTGGCCTTGTAATCCCGTAGATGTCTACATGCATTTTGTGACAACTCGGGAAAGCTTTTACAGCATCCTTTCTATGCCTATCTGGACTAGCTTGAAGTTTCTTTGTTCATTCGGTTGGTCGGTTTTGCGTACAATCTTTCCTTTGCTTGCTTCCTTTGTCGTTTCATTGTTTGCTTGGTTTCCTTTTGGAAAGTTCATGGTGACACAGTTCTCAAACGCTTTGCAAAGGCACGGCGGTCATGCAGTAGTCGACCCATCTGACCCTGACGGTCTTTCAAGCAACACGTACGGTCTTGTTCAGCTCGTTTGGCACGAATCGTATCACGCCTGTCACTTGAATCTGGTCGGGGCTCTGAACCAAAAATACACAAAGTCAGGATCGACCTATTTTGCTCGTTGATTGCAGGCTAGCAACCTCTCATTTCAAACGAGAAAACAATCTTGCAGCCTGTTAACTCCACGTGTGGAGACTGGGAAGCGCGGCAGACTACGACTTGACGAAGATCCAGCACAGGACGGGGAAGACGAAGAAGGAGGCGAGGACCACGGCCAGCTGTACAGAGCGCAGCTGGCGACGGTAGTTGCGCTGCTGGCGCTCGTCTTCCCACTGGTCCACCATGGCCTGGCAGTCCTCCTGCATCATGCGCAGCATCTTGAGCCGCTCTTGCAGCATCTCCACGGCCCCGCGGTACTGGGGCTCGCTCAGCACGCGCTGCATGATGGAATCGTACTGCTCCGTCTCCATGCCGTAGCGCCTCCCCGTCAGCTCCGCCACACTCGGCGCCTCGTCGCTCTTCTGGGACACGCGCCTCTGTGGAGAAAAATGGGTACCTGTGAGGGTCGGGCACTATGTGCAGAGAGGTTAGGAAAATGCCAACAGATAGGAAATAAAAGATATGGGGAGAGAGGTTGAGTACCCTTTTTTTCCAGGGGTGGGGGTAAAGTGAGTGGGTGGAAGGGTTGGGGAAAGAATCAAAGAAGTGGGGAAGAATCAGAGGACGAAGGATTTGTGAGTGGGTTGGGAGGTTGGGGGATGGGGTGCATGCGTGCGTGGGTATGCGTACGCGTGTGTACATTTTTTTTCTTTGTCTAAATCTTTATCAAACATGTTTTCGCCTGCCTGTTAGCCCGTTGCACACTTCCCCCTCTCCCTCCCCGACCCCCCCCCCCCCCCTTCCCCCTCCACTGGCCTTTTCCCTTCCTCCTCCCTCCTTCCCCCCGCCCCCCGCCCCCCGCCTGCCTCTCTCTCTCTCTCTCTCTCTCTCTCTCTCTCTCTCTCTCTCTCTCTCTCTCTCTCTCTCTCTCTCTTTCTGAGTCTCCAGCATGGTACTGAACTGAACAGACGTGTCGCGCATCGCTCTGACAAGATTGTGTTTTTTCGTCGCTCCTACCAAGCGGAAAGTGTGTGAAAGCCGCCGTATGTGTTCGCTACCTCGCCTGGAACAGCATTATGTAAGTCAGAATGAATTTTGACTTTGCGTCTTGAAATTTATATTGAACTTTGGTTTCACCATTTCACGGGAAGTAGACAGCAGTAAGCCGCCATTGGGACCGCTTACTCGACAAAGACAGCCGGTGACTTGTTGTTGACGCGAACCGTGACAGACAATGATCATGCGATGAACAACAACGTGTGAGTGACAGCCTTTTGTCAGGAAGACAAAGAAAATTATACTCTACATAGAAATTCGTACAAATCCATCATACGGGAAAAAAGAACTACCTTTCAAAAATCTACATGCACCTCCTTGGTGGCAAATTTTAAAAACTCCCGATCTTTTTGGTCTATCATTATAGGTGTACATCGTACACGAGACCATATCAACCAGATATTTCTGTTGAGGTATGGGAAAATCATTTCAAAAATCTGGGTACTACTAATGACCGCAATATACCGCAATATACCGCAATACACCGCAATATACCGCAATACCCCCAAATACACTCTCAGAAAAGAAAAAAACATCAACAGATCGATGCTAAAGACGTGCTTTTGATATTGCGCGATCATGCCGAGAAGAAAACAACGTTCGGAGAAGTTTAGACACAGTAGATCACGCTGCTGTCGAATAGGCCTACATGCAGCCTGTTTTGCAAGGCGTCTACGTGATCTACTGTGTCTAAACTTCTCCGAACGTTGTTTTCTTCTTGGCATGATCGCGCAAGATCAAAAGCACGTTTTTAGCATCGATCTGTTGATGTTTTTTCTTTTCTGAGAGTGTATTTGGGGGTATTGCGGTATATTGCGGTGTATTGCGGTGTATTGCGGTATATTGCGGTCATTAGTAGTACCGCAAAAATCTCCTACAGAATCACAGGCACCCAACGGTGAGCTACAGTAGAGGCGCCAGCGACCCAGTTACTATTGCTGAAATGGTCGTTGTCGGAAACATTTCCGGACACTGTAGGCTACCTGAGGTACTCTGTCTGAAATGTTTCCGACAACAGCCATTTCAGCGTCACTATTGTAGATGATCTCGATGCGGTAATAACTGAAGAAGTAAAGCAGGCAATAAACAAATTCAAAGCTGGGAAGTCAGTGGGTCTTGATTCACCTGGTGAATGTCTGAAATTGGCTAGCGCTCAAATAATCCCCTTCTTGGTAATGCTGTTCAATCGGTTACATGAATATCAATACTTTCCTGAAGACTGGGGCAAATCTATTATTATTCCTCTGTTTAAATCTGGAGATAAGTTAGATCCCCAAAATTACAGGGGTATATCCTTGTTGAGCATTGTCAGTAAGATCTTCACGACGATACTGACCAAACGACTCCAAAATTGGGCTGAGGAAAGAAATAAAATATGTCCCGAGCAAGCAGGCTTCAGATCTGAGCACTCCACGATTGATCATGTATTTACACTTCCATGCCATAGCGACAAAGCATATGTACGGTGTTGGTCGCGGAAAGCTCTATGCTGCGTTTGTGGACTTTAGCAAGGCCTTTGACTCTGTAGACAGATCCTGTTTGTGGAATGTTTTGCAAAACAGTGGACTTTCAACGAAAATGGTTCAAATGCTCAAAGCAATACACGCCAAAGTTCAGGCATGTGTGAAATCTGACTTTTTTTACTGCCCCGTTGGAGCAAGGCAAGGAGCATTAGAGAGCCAGATAATTTTTTCTCTCCTAATCACGGCGATAGCGGACCAAGTCAGTGCTAGAGGAAGACATGGCGTGTAGTTATTGCCAGGAATGCCTGAGTTGTTTTTCCTTATCTTTGCTATTGACGTAGTTTTACTGTCAACTACACCTGTAGGGTTACAGTGACAAATTGATAACTTGGCTCAAATATCCAAGAGGTATGGCTTGCTCATAAACAGAAGGAAAACAAAAGTAATGGCGTTTCGCCGTGGTGGTGGTCGTGGACGAGGGGAGAAATGGTTCCTTGGAAATAGAGGTTGTCAACAAATACAAATATCTCGGCTATGTTTCTACTACCAGACTATCAGGCACGGTGGCTCTGAATGATCAGAGTATCAGTTTAAAAAAAAGAAGATAGCCCATCTGTTAAAGGCCATGTGGAAGCTTCGTACGATGAATTTGTCGATATACTTTCGTATGTTTGATGCACAAGTGTTACCTGCGTTACTGTATGCCTCAGATGTATGGGGTCTGCAGAGACAAGACAATGTTGAAAAAACACACCTCTTTGCATGTAAGATATTTTTAAATCTTGACTGCAGAACACCAAACTGTATGGTGTATGGTGAACTGGGAAGGTACCCACTTTTTGTTAACTCCACTATTAAAGCGATCAAGTATTTGTTAAGACTCACGAAATTACCGGATGACAGGCTCCCAAAGCAGGCTTTGTAGCGTGCAAAATAGTAACCCGTGCAAAACAGTAACCGGAAGTCATCGCAGAGTTATCTGCGAGGGACGTGCTGAGAATTCCACTCTAAAAAGAGACGGCACCCGCCACTCCGCCTGACTGACTTGGCACGCCCAGGGAGTTATGCTAAGATCCGGCCGCGTAAATATATCTGCGTTTTGTGACAAACGTCTTTCTCGGCGGTACTGTACTCCATGCACCTTAACGGTGCGCGTGATTCGGGTGTAATCTTAAGCTAAACGACGTTTATTGGCGCTGCTGAAATGGTCGAAGTCGGAAACATTCGGAACGTCGTTTAGCTTAAGATTACACCCGAATCACGCGCACCGTTAAGGTGCATGGAGTACAGTACCGCCGAGCAAGACGTTTGTCACAAAACGCAGATATATTTACGCGGCCGGATCTTAGCATAACTCCCCGGGCGTGCCAAGTCAGTCAACGGTCGCGTTTTATAAAACCAGACTACAAACAGACTACAGGGAGGTGACTCCCATATTATTTCCGGCAGGGGAGACGGCTTTACACGGGGAAAAACTTTTTTGAACGCTACATCATGTGTTAAACTACACAAATGCACCAATACCTCGTAAAGCAACTAATGCGTCGTTTATCGGGATATATTCCATGCGAAGAACAGGTGCAGGAGCGGTAAATTGCATAAAGCACGTCCCTCGCAGATAACTCTGCGATGACTTCCGGTTACTGTTTTGCACGGGTTACTATTTTGCACGCTACAGGCTTACCTCATGCTCACAAATATGCTAATGCCATCTGAATTAAACTGGACAAGATTGGTTGAAAGACGACTGTGCGAATTGGGCTATGGATTTGTATGGGTTAACAAAGGTGTCTTAAGCGAACAAAGTTTTGTACAGAACCTTAAGCAAAGATTACGAGATTGTTTCCAACAGGAATGGCACAGTAAAATGGAGAGTGAAAGATTCTGGGTATGCAGAAAATTGAAACGAGTTCGAAACGGAAGAATATATAGATTTCATAAACATATGTCACCAGGTGAAGTGAAGTCCGAAGTCTTTACATGAACTCTCTCTCTCTCTCTCTCTCTCTCTCTCTCTCTCTCTCTCTCTCTCTCTCTCTCTCTCTCTCTCTCCTCACCCCCACCCCAACCCCCACCCCCCACCCCACCCACCCACCCCCAAGTAAGTGTCCCAAATGTGATTATTTTTAATATAATATTTGATGTTCTGCAGTACCTGTCTATTATTCAGACCTTGTGGTATAAATATAAACAAGATAATATAAACAAATATAATAAACAAAGATAATATAAACAAGACGCTTTTTTTCAACTGGCGGAGTTGGAGCAGGACAAGGAGTGCTCTTTTGCAGCTAGTGGAGTCCGTATAAATAATCTGAATAGGGTACATCTAGAAAGGTACACCAGAAGTTGATCCTGGTGTTTACTTTTGGTAGTTCTTGGCAGAACAATACAACCAAAAAACTTCCACATTTTCATTTAGACACAAAAACCAGACAACCTCAGACAGCCATAACATTACAGTGTAAGAAAAACGTGGGCATTTTGTCTGCGAAACGTCACAATGGGATTCACTCCGGAATCCAGCTGTAGCGTGGCGAAGACGGCAGCAGCGTGGGAAGGCAACAGTTGCCTGCTACAGAAGTGCGATCCAACGTCAGCAAGACTGCAAGACAACGTGCGAAGAGGACGATAGCACGCCATCACGTGGCCGGGACCTGGCGTTTATGACTGGACAAGTGTCACCCCATTCGCCCCTACATCAATGGACGCCTTCTTGACAATGCCCTGGCTCCTATAATGGCTATATACAGAGCGAGATCGAAGCCTTTCCTCCAGATCGAAACAGACTGAACGGCGCGTTATGGTCACGATAAGCTTCACCCTAAATCTTTATCGCGCATCCCGTCGCCATTGCCTTCGGCCCGCTGTCATCAACGTCCCATTGTCATCAGCCTTCAAGGCGGTGCAGGCCGAATGGAAGGAGTGCGGTATGCAATAGGCAATATGCAGGCAGGCGCCAGATCAGACTTTTGATCATGACTGGGAGTGGGAGGTGTAGGGAGGAGCCATAAAGATGTTCGATAGCATTTCAATTAACTGTTAATGCTCAGGCCCCCACGAAGACGGCAGTAGCGGTGAATTTAAAATTCATGCTGCATGGGTAAGCCGTAGATAAAACACAGCATGAACTGACGTGTCAACCCTACCTTTTCGCGTAACACCCCCCCCCGCCTCTCTCTCTCTCTCTCTCTCTCTCTCTCTCTCTCTCTCTCTCTCTCTCTCTCTCTCTCTCTCTCTCTCTCTCTCTCTCTCTCTCTCCTCTCTCTTCTCTCTCTCTCTCTCTCTCTCTCTCTCTCTCTCTCTCTCTCTCTCTCTCTCTCTCATATTTATGTCCAGTTTGCTATGAAACAGACAAAAAGCATTTTTTACTTGAATGTCCTGTCTATGAAGATCTCAGACGAATGTATATACGCACGTTGATGACAAATACAAATGCCTTTTATGTTAAGGTACTCCTGTCGCTGAAGGAGCCTAATGCAGTACAAGCAGTTGCAATGTATTTGTATTCTGCATTCAAGAGAAGAAAAGAAGCTGTTCCTATTGCTATGGCCGAAGAGACATATTATTTGTAATTGTATTGTGATGGGCCGGTGGCCTAACAAGAATAAACCGTTCGTTCGTACGCTCTCTCTCTCTCTCTCTCTCTCTCTCTCTCTCTCTCTCTCTGTGTGTGTGTGCGTGTGTGTGTGTGTGTGTGTGTGTGTGTGTGTGTGTGTGTGTGTGTGTGTGTGTGTTCTGGCACCAAAAGAGGTCGTTTCTTTACACGAGACTAAAAACGATCTGTGTGAACTAACGGTTTAATTATGCTCTTTTGTATAACTAGTATGAATTTTCTTCTTTCCTTTTTTATATTTGCAATGGGCCGATGGCCTAGCATTAAAATTCAGTTCAGTTCTTTCTCTGTCTGTCTCTGTCTGTCTGTCTGTCTGTCTGTCTGTCTGTCTGTCTGTCTGTCTGTCTGTCTGTCTGTCTGTCTGTCTGTCTGTCTGTCTGTCTGACTGTCTGTCTGTCTGTCTGTCTGTCTGTCTGTCTGTCTGTCTGTCTGTCTGTCTGTCTGTCTGTCTGTCTGTCTGTCTTGTCTGTCTGTCTGTCTTGTCTCTCTGTCTGTCTGTCTTGTCTGTCTGTCTTGTCTGTCTGGTCGGTCTGTCTGTCGGTCTGTCTGTCTGGTCTGTCTGGTCTGTCTGGTCTGTCTGGTCTGTCTGTCTGGTCTGTCTCTCTCCCTCTGTCTCTCTCTCTCTCGCGCGCGCGCGCGCACGCACACGCACACCCACACATCCTTACTCACCCTGATGCTCTTCTTCCTGACGATGGTGCCATCTGCCAGAGTCTTGGTGGACTCGGTTTCCGTGGTGGTGACCACCTTGTCAGACAGCGTCTGCGTCGTCTCTGTCTCCCGTCTGGTCACCACGTCGTCCCCCTCCCTCACCCTCGACACGCGCGTCACGGAAGGGGAGGGGGGAGGGGAGTGCCCGCCCTCCCTCGGGGTCGTCTTCTCCCCATCAGTCTCCAGCACCACGGGCAGGGGCGAGGTGAGGCTGTGGGGGACAGCCGGGGGCGGGAGGACAGGGGGCGGGAGGACAGGGGTCGGAAGGAGAGTGGACGAGGAGGGGGGAGGGGTACAGGATGCAGAGCCTTGGGTTTCCGTGTTGGCTACTGGAGTGTCGGCATCCATGGCTAGTCGGCAATTCGGGCACACAACCCAACTTCCTCACTGTCCAGTATGGAACAACCTTTCCTGTTAACTTTTTTTTTAATTCTGCGACTATTATATAGTTGTCTGATACACAACACAACTAAGTTGTGTCCGTGTTTTAGTTGTAGGACTAACGAGGTACATTCGAAATGAAATCCGATGTCAAGAATCCATTGATAAAGAAATGAATGTTTGCCAGTACTTTTGATGTAAACAATTTGAAATTTCCTATTCTAAAACTTCACCTGAGGAGCTATTTCAGGTTAACCGACACGTGTAAAACACATAAATTATCCAGATTACAACGGCCGGTATCGTTTTACAACTGACGGTATATTAGCATGTCTTTGTAACACGAGAGCAAAGGGTGAGTTAAGTCAAGCTTGTCGAGGGGTCTTACAACACAGTGTTACACTCTGTGTCAATGGCAACCACACGGAGGATCACACTATCGATGAAACAAAGAGGTACTCGGCCTTACATGTCCTTGTTCAAGTTGTTGAACTCGAGCATTTTCAACGGCTGCTGCAGCTTCTCTCTGCTGTCGACACACTGAGTGACGTCAGAAATTATTTGCACGCACCTGTACTAGAAGCCATTCCCTCATAACGAAGGAGGTTATCACAAAAACTTCACACGTCATGGCAGACGACTGCAACTCGAGCTGCGCAGTTTCCTTGACAACGCCCAGGCGCGGACCACAATTGACGCGTGCGCATACAGTAGAGTCGTCTTCCCTCGAAGCGATCGGTACTGGGTGCCCTCAGTCCTCACCAGGCGGCGTTTTTGCTGATGACGTCAGGAACAAGATCCAAGCTAGCGTGTTAACTGAGCCGTACGCGATACCCAACGCCCGACCGGAAACTGGCCCCGACAGTGGGTCGAGTTCCTACAGGCCACACCGAGATCACCACATGCACACAGTGCTTTTCCCTAGTCGTGGCAAATTGGCGTCTGGACTTGCTGTTTACTTCCCAAGGCTGTTGGTCTTGAGGGGAGGAAAGCGGCCCGAGGACGCAAAGGAACTGATTGGCGGTGTGATTTTGCCAGGTGAGGCAAACGCCGTGATGCAGAGATCCGTATGTGGCCCCAGGGAAGTTCGATCTGCTGACGCACTCGATCCGGTGATAAATAGTGAGCGGGCCGTGGGATAATGAGGGTCGTCGGATGATGGATGGTGACAGCGCGAAGCGCTAAGAAATAAGTACTGTGAGAGTTGGCGACATAGATACCAAGCTGCCTCATCAAGATGTCAGAGCTGGCTACATGTATCAAACGCATTCATTACGTCCGGCCGTTTGCAAAGCCAACGTTGTAGCTCGATCTAACATAGGCGCTGCAATTATTTTGTCATGTCGAAGTTATACAGTAGAATACAAAGACAGGATTTTATTCAAAAGCCACAATAAAGTCCTTTCAGTTGTGTTAATGCTTCAGCACACCTGTGCACACGCTGCCATGGCTGCATATGTAATCTCACATGGGGAAAACGGTAGGCCTACAACAATCAGTTGAACTGCATCCCTCAAGCACAGGACGATGCAGGCGCCTATTGCTACAGTTGCCAGATAAGATCGCGGAAAAGTGTTATTCAGTTTTAACGCAAGCAAGCACCATTAACTCGCAATCAAAGAAATAGTGCTGTCACAGTACCATCCATATAGACGTCTTTTCCGTACGCGATGGCAGACACTCAAACGGACGATCTTGCTGAAGAATTACGGCGATCCACCCAGCTTGTGCGATGACCGATGACCAGAGCAATTAATCAGTCTTGTGCACTCACCAGGAGGCAGTACGTATGTACAGGCCTTCAGATGGGAACGAAAGAATAATTAGCCTGCAAACTCGACCTTGCATCCGTCGTCATAGCTGCATGAGTACAGGACAGCCAGCTACGCAACATCCGAGAGTGTAACTCCCAGCTCTGTCAGAAAGGAAGGTAGAGCTATAGCTAGTGTGGGAGCGTCCACTGACGATAACGCCCCTGCTGGAAATGGTTCCTGCAGGCTTTCTTAGCCAGCGGAAGACTGCAACTCAGAACTTGCGTCTCCTTCCCTCACTTCTCTCTTCACTCAGTTCACCGCTCTGCTGGGACGGGGCTGAAGGAGAAGTATAGGTGAAAGCTAGCTGAGCCTTGGGCAAAGGAGGGAGCAGGGAGAAGAGGGAAACTGGATATCCGATTTCCTCCCATGCAGGTTGAGCTCTCTGTTCTCATGAGCCTGAGGCTGCAGATCTTCTACCAGAAAATTGTAAGAAACTTTTTTCTGTTTTCCTGCTGGTGGAGCAGGGAGCTGGAACACAGAGCGTGCAGTCGGGTTATTTTGGTCTCCGGCACCCATCTGCTTGGGGGGGGGGGGGGGGGGGGGAGAGTGAGTGGGGGGGGGGGGGGGGATGCTGAGCGTGAGGGAATGTCGAGGTACAGACCAGTAAGCTCTACGGCAGCATCCATGCAGCTGTTATGGACCTGCAGAGGTCGTCTCTGTACCTAGGTAGGCCTACTTCGCCTCTGTACGGCCTACTAGTACAGGCAAAGGAAAAGCGTCGCGCTTCCTTACGTGCGTTTTTTTGAGCGATATCATTCTTTTACGGAATCATGTATCTTCCACTTCCACACAGCGGGGGGGGGGGGGGGGGGGGAGGAGAGAGAGAGAGAGAGAGAGAGAGAGAGAGAGAGAGAGAGAGAGAGAGAGAGAGAGAGAGAGAGAGAGAGATCCATCACTGTGACAAAACTCTGACAAGTAACAAAACGTGACGAAGTATCTCTCGGACCTTCCCTTGTCATCAGGCTCCACTGCACAGGGAGTGATTTGCATCAGTCACACGTACGTACTGCGGCTCAAGGCCCGTTTGATCTCTGCCGGCATGCAACTGACGTGGCTGTGATCTATGGATGGTGACACGTACGCCTCTCTGCATGCGAGGCTGCAGGATGACTGGACCACAGCGCGTTTTGGTAGCATCAGACAACTGGGAATACAACAAGGAGTCTGCAATTTCTCATTACATCAGAAACGATACAAGCTGTCTTTTTTTTCCTCCAAGGAAATGGAACTTGCTTGTGTAGCAACCATACTAGCACTGTGTATTCGGGGGGGGGGGGGGGGGGGGGGGGGGGGGGGGGAGGAGGAGGATAGGAGGAGGAGATGAAGCAGGATGAAAAGGAGGTTCTTAGATGGAAAAGATGAGAAATAGACCATACAAGTAAGAATATGAAGAATGTATATAAGACAAGAGACACAGACGAGAGAGAGAGAGAGAGACAGAGAGAGAGAGAGACAGAGAGAGAGAGAGAGAGACAGAGAGGTGGGGGTGGGGAATGAGTTCCACTCTCTATGCCTTATTGACAATCGGCTTGATCAGTAAATAGTTTTCATTTTACTCCACATGAAACGCCCGTGCATGTGGCGTCTTACCCAAAGACGGTGGAGCCAGTGGTCGAGTTCAAATTCGACACATTTCACGGGCGTCGCGCGGAAACAGTAAGGAACAAGCTATGCATATCTACCTTAGCTTGGGAAACTTTTACTTCTTAACTCAGGTCTTATTACTCTTACCCTTGAATTTAATGGGAGATATGACTTACAAAAGGGTCCTCCAACAATTGCAACGATGACCACTGCAAGAATTAGCAATGGCTTGGATCGTTGAAAATCACCCATGATACACGAATACAAATAGTCTCATTCGAAAAGATAAAATTTATTTGACAACATATAGCTAAATGGCTTGTCACACATACTGAGTACTTAAAAAGGATGAAGCATTACCCACCTCTCACACATTTTGATCTTCAAAATAATCGTAGGAGTTGTGCGCTTTGATTCGATTTTAAAATGCATGCGTGATGGTATTTTAAAAATTTGTCTTTTGAGAGAGTTACAAACAACACAGAATGCAAAGGTTAAGCAAGCTTCAAACGACGAAGTAAGCCCACGATCCGTCAATGCACGGTGGAAATGGTGGACGTGACGTGTAGGAAGGGCGTTTCAGAAGCTTGTGCCTGACACATTGACGATACGGTAGTAGCCATCTGAGGACCCACAACCAGATGAAATGATGACGTCTATGGTCCTCATCCATCCCGATGGACGAACATCATCATCATCATCACGGTAGTAGGAAAACAATTACGCTTCTATTTTTCAACACAAAGTAGCCTACGTCACCATCAACTACAATGCACTTTTCATGTATTCCTCGATCGCGCGAAAAGTCATGCAGCACCTGTCCAACAGATGCTTTTTGTCATGCTCATTCAATCAGTCTTCTACTATAAGTTCTAGCTGTAGCCTTCTTCATCTAATTTGCGTCGGCAGAGAACTGCTCGATCGCCCTTCAAGAAGCACTTTACATTTGGAAACAAGTGGCAATCACAGTTGGGCCGGGTTTCTGGAGCGAGCGGGATGGGGAATTATAAGTTCCTCGAATGCACTCTCACGAATGGCAGCCTTTGACACCTGAAAGGTGGATGAGGTGGAGCGTTGTCGTGAGGAATCAACACAACGACATTTAACCTTAATTCCTCTACGTTTTCCTTAATTGCACATGCACGTACGGTCTAGCTTTGATTGAACCGCGCGGTCACCGGGGCAAATCAGCATAGTAGGCGCCTAGCTGTGCGGGGTGTTTACCTTGTGAAGCATACAATCAATCTACACCCCACCCTCGATCGGCGTCGTAGAAAAGTGAGTGCATTGTGGGTCATCGTGGCCGAGTGGTAATTAGCGCGCTTGACCTTGCAGCATTCTAGTCCACTAGAGAATGAACCTGCAGTCGCTTGCGGCTCTGGTTCTTGACTGTGTGCGTCGCAGCTGTCACTTTGTGCCAGTGAAGGACTGATCCAGTGATCAGGGTGTAAAGTGTAAAGCGGTTCGAGACCCAGACACGGATGATAAGTCACCATAAAACCTTGCCTTTACTTTTGCATCATCTAGCCGGCAGTGGGTTAAAAGTTGAATTTCCTGAACTTAATGAATTAAGAGTCCTTATATAATTGTGTTTCCAATTGCTTGACATGTTTCATCTCCTATGACTACTCGCCTATTTTGCAATAATCCCAATCCGCTAGCACCAGTTCGAGATTTTCTTCCATACACGTACTGGCCCCAATTTTTCGGAAAGAGTTCCATAGATGGGTCACGGTAGTGGCGGGCTTATCTGCAGAGAGTGGTGGGGAAGGTAGAGGGAATGCAAAATACATCAATTTCACGCTCACGCACGCACGCGCATGCGTACACACAGACATACAACACACACACACACACACACACACACACTACTATGGCGTTGCTTCGCGAACGAAGATGAGACGATGCTGCCGTTCACGTCCACGCAGACACGTTGGTGGCTGTAGAGGCCGATGCGGGACCGGCAAGCCCGACCACAGCGGCCGCAGGGGAAGATCTGGCCAGAGTCTAGCATGACGCCCTCTCGGTTTTTTCTCCTCTGGCGCTTCTCCTTTAGTGTGTCCCTGCGGGAGCTCTCCAACACTGCCGTGGCTTTATTGATGGTGTGGCGCCAGGCATCTCTGTCAGCAGCGACGGAGGTCCACTGTCGGGGATCGATGTTGCAGGAGATGAGGGCTTTCTTGAGAGAGTCTTTGTATCTCTTTTTCGGGCCCCCTTTGTCACGTCGACCAGTGGAAAGCTCACCAAATAGTGCTACCTTGGGCAGGCGGTGGTTTTCCATTCTGGAAACATGACCTGCCCAGCGCAGCTGAGATCTCAAAAGCATGGTCTCTATGCTGGTGAGTTGAGACCGTTCCAAAACTTCCACATTTGTGATGTAGTCGCTCCAGTGTATCTCCAGGATCGTACGCATACAGCGTTGGTGGAAGCGTTCCAAGAGCCTCAGGTGTCGGCGGTACAGGACCCAGGATTCTGAGCCATACAGGAGTGTGGTAAGGACAACCGCTCTGTATACACTGATTTTTGTGTCCTTTCTGAGGTGTTTGTGCTATCTCCACCCCCCCCCACCCCCCCCCCCCCCCCCCCCCCCCCCCCCCCCCTCTTCCCCTATCCCCCCCCCCCCC
>JAWQFJ010001490.1:40000-54619 GCA_034096865.1 Theodoxus fluviatilis | reverse complement strand
AGAGAGAGCCCTAGCTGCTACATATACAGAAATTTACCGTCTGAACGCAAAAGAGTAATAAAATAAACATGCATAGTTTCAACAAACATCCAGAAAACCTATACATACCTTGTGCATTATAATTCACACCAAACTTTTTTCCTTTCACACACCACACGCACGCACACATGCAATGTTGTCAACACAGCGCTCAGAAGTAGCATTCCCATAGGGGGAGGTAACTCTCAAAGCAACCTCGCTCAAAGTATCGGAGTGAGTCATCTTAGTGTACATAGGATCTTTGCTGTCATTTTGTTGGACATACAATACACTTGGTGATAGGTGCACCTTATGACATAAACACAGTAGATGTACAATACACTCGGTGATAGGTGCACCTCATCACATGCCCCCCCCCCCCCCCCCCCCCCCCCCCCCCCCCGCCGGTTAAATTGAATCAGTGTCCGCAAACAAAATACACAGTTCATGGCGCGACCTTTCACTAGAATGAATTGGAGGCAGGCTTGCCTTGGGCAAAGGCTGTTGTTATTTGTTGACTCCAGCCAAAAACCAAGGCTACAGCAAAATGTTGTTATGTTGTACTGTTATGTGGGGATTATCTTCAGCCGTGGTAAGCTCCTAACATAACAACTGGCATTCTCTGGAGTCAGAGATCAAATCCCCTGAAGACGGAGTGCGGCTGCCTATATGGCGGGGTGTTCAAAAACAGTCACACACGCAATCATCTCACCCACTTGGGTGATTCTGGGAGTGTTTAGCCCAGATACGCAACAACAACAACAACAATCGGAGGCAGGTATTTTACCAAAATCCAAGGTACATTCAACCATGATGTAGCCACGAACAGTAGATTCAAATTGAAGTTTTGCTTAACACTTGAAGTGTCCACCCGCCCCAGAGTTGAGTAAGTCAAAAAGAGGACTGACTGAGACCGTCAGATAATGAGTGCCTGTCAAATACAGCCTATAATTCTGAATGTGTGATCTCATGTCAGACAACTTTATTAGTGTTTATTTTGTTCTGCTCGATTCATACATTTCAAATGTATTTTGGGCCCTGATAATCGTCAGCCTTAGTCACATATGTTGGTCAAATACCAGTCTTTGAACATAACGAGCGAGCGTGTTTTTTTTCTTCTTGTACGTCATTGTTGAATGTACCTTGGATTTTGGTAAAATACCTGCCTCGGATTCATTCTAGTGAAAAGTCACGCCATGAACTGTGTAGTTTGTTGTTTCAATCAGTGCGGACACTGATTCAATCTCAATGGGGGGGGGGGTGGGGGTGGGGGGGGGGGGGGGTGGGGGGGGGGGTAGCTAGGGTGCACCTATCACCAAGTGTATTGACTATTGTACATGTTCTGTGTTCATCCTCTATTCTGTTATTCCTACTTCTGTCTCTTCCCACCCCCCACCCCCTATCCTGTGTGTCAGATCTCTCTGTGTGTCAGACCTCTCTCCAACCCCCTTCCCCATCCTTGTCAAGCTAACCAGCTGACCGCTCTGGGACCCCCTCCTCTGCTGTGGTCTGATTGTTGGGGCAGCTGCCCTGTCAGTCACTCCTTACGTTAGCAGTGACCCTCGGCTAGTGAACCGCTCCCCACTCTGGCATCTGAATTGTAACATTTTGACTATAAATCTGATGTTTTCCCTCTAGTAAGACAGCTACTTGCAACGGCATGTGATTCATTCAATAAACTGTGTTATGCTGAATGAGGCAACGTTTGTAAGAAGTAATTTCACAGAGAGTTAAATTAAGTAATCTCTCTTTTCTGCCAAATGGAAGCACAGCCCAGGAACCAGGGTTAGGATGTGGGAAATACATGATGTAATCAACACCCTGGCTCCTGTGGGGTCCGTGTATTCCCTTGTTAAACGGCAGAGGAGACGAAAGAGACCACTGCCAGCACGGTCTTGGGTTGGTCCAGGCCATTATCATCAGCAGGCCTCGACCAGCCAGGAGCTCCTGTACCCATGGGTTAATAAAGTTGTGGAAAACAGCTAGGACGCGTCTCATACCTGCGCCCTTCTACCATCAAGCCTCTAGCTCCTCACAGCTGGAACCTTAACACCGGCTTTTTATCTCCATCTTCAGATGCACACTTCATATTGCACACTTCATACTGCACACTGCATATTGCACACTTCATATCGCACACTGCATACTTCATACTGCAAACATCACACTGCACTCTTCATACTGCACACTGCATGCTGCACACTTCACACTGCACTATTATACTGCGCACTATTACAAGCCCAACCTCGCAGAGCCTAGGGGTATGATGATGATGAGTTGTGTAATTACTTTTATTACACTTGAGGCTTGACTTGTAGACACAAAATACCTGACATACTTCATTCACTTTTCTCTCACAACCAAGGAGAAAACAAGCGAGATTTAGCTAATAATAACTTTAATGAATAAAGTATTTCAATCATGCAAGGCATGCATAAGAAGAAGGTTATTAATTGATTTCAATTGTGAATATTTAGAATTACTAGGCCAGCCATATAAAATGTAAATTGAAACGATCCTGTGTCCCTTGGATGTCAAAGCCAAAGTGATGATTCTAATGGCTTTACTGTCTTATAATTATTTAGTTTGTACTTCCTGCTCTGATAACTTTCTGAGTAAGCATATCTGTGCCTCCTTCCGGTCACTCCCTAGCTTGGAATGTTGTCTGGGAAAGAGGACCCATCCCCCCCCCCCCCCCCCCCCCCCCCCCCCCACCCCCCGGCACTGGAAACTGGAAGTTTTCTTATCATCAAATCTATGTGATGATGGAGACTCCTCTTCCCCCCCCCCCCCCCCCCCCCCACCTCCCACCCCCCCACCAACCCGTGGGACCTGGAACTAATTTGACCATGGACACTCCATTTGACACAGATCCTGGTGTTTATAAACATTCTGTTGAACCAGAACCATGCCCAACCCCTCCACTCCCACACCCTCCCTCCTCGTTTCAAGCAGCAGCATCTCTCACTAACACACAATAGAGCTACTGATGGGCAACCATCACAGCACTACATATTACACACTTCATTCTGCACACTTCATACTGCACACTTCATACTGCACACTTCATACTGCACACTTCATTCTGCACACTTCATTCTGCACACTTCATGCTGCACACTTCATACTGCACACTTCATGCTGCACACTTCATGCTGCACACTTCATGCTGCACACTTCATGCTGCACACTTCATGCTGCACACTTCATGCTGCACACTTCATACTGCACACTTCATGCTGCACACTTCATACTGCACACTTCATGCTGCACACTTCATGCTGCACACTTCATACTGCACACTTCATGCTGCACACTTCATGCTGCACACTTCATGCTGCACACTTCATACTGCACACTTCATGCTGCACACTTCATGCTGCACACTTCATACTGCACACTTCATGCTGCACACTTCATGATGCACACTTCATGCTGCACACTTCATACTGCACACTTCATTCTGCACACTTCATGCTGCACACTTCATGCTGCACACTTCATGCTGCACACTTCATGCTGCACACTTCATGCTGCACACTTCATACTGCACACTTCATACTGCACACTTCATGCTGCACACTTCATGCTGCACACTTCATACTGCACACTTCATGCTGCACACTTCATACTGCACACTTCATACTGCACACTTCATACTGCACACTTCATGCTGCACACTTCATGCTGCACACTTCATGCTGCACACTTCATGCTGCACACTTCATGCTGCACACTTCATGCTGCACACTTCATACTGCACACTTCATACTGCACACTTCATGCTGCACACTTCATGCTGCACACTTCATACTGCACACTTCATACTGCACACTTCATGCTGCACACTTCATGCTGCACACTTCATGCTGCACACTTCATACTGCACACTTCATACTGCACACTTCATGCTGCACACTTCATGCTGCACACTTCATGCTGCACACTTCATACTGCACACTTCATACTGCACACTTCATACTGCACACTTCATGCTGCACACTTCATGCTGCACACTTCATACTGCACACTTCATACTGCACACTTCATGCTGCACACTTCATGCTGCACACTTCATGCTGCACACTTCATACTGCACACTTCATCTGCACACTTCATGCTGCACACTTCATACTGCACACTTCATGCTGCACACTTCATACTGCACACTTCATGCTGCACACTTCATACTGCACACTTCATACTGCACACTTCATGCTGCACACTTCATGCTGCACACTTCATACTGCACACTTCATGCTGCACACTTCATACTGCACACTTCATGCTGCACACTTCATGCTGCACACTTCATGCTGCACACTTCATACTGCACACTTCATGCTGCACACTTCATGCTGCACACTTCATGCTGCACACTTCATACTGCACACTTCATGCTGCACACTTCATACTGCACACTTCATACTGCACACTTCATGCTGCACACTTCATGCTGCACACTTCATACTGCACACTTCATACTGCACACTTCATACTGCACACTTCATGCTGCACACTTCATACTGCACACTTCATACTGCACACTTCATGCTGCACACTTCATACTGCACACTTCATGCTGCACACTTCATACTGCACACTTCATGCTGCACACTTCATGCTGCACACTTCATGCTGCACACTTCATACTGCACACTTCATGCTGCACACTTCATGCTGCACACTTCATGCTGCACACTTCATGCTGCACACTTCATACTGCACACTTCATACTGCACACTTCATGCTGCACACTTCATACTGCACACTTCATGCTGCACACTTCATGCTGCACACTTCATACTGCACACTTCATGCTGCACACTTCATACTGCACACTTCATGCTGCACACTTCATACTGCACACTTCATGCTGCACACTTCATGCTGCACACTTCATACTGCACACTTCATGCTGCACACTTCATTCTGCACACTTCATGCTGCACACTTCATGCTGCACACTTCATGCTGCACACTTCATGCTGCACACTTCATGCTGCACACTTCATACTGCACACTTCATGCTGCACACTTCATGCTGCACACTTCATACTGCACACTTCATGCTGCACACTTCATGCTGCACACTTCATGCTGCACACTTCATACTGCACACTTCATGCTGCACACTTCATGCTGCACACTTCATGCTGCACACTTCATGCTGCACACTTCATGCTGCACACTTCATGCTGCACACTTCATGCTGCACACTTCATGCTGCACACTTCATGCTGCACACTTCATGCTGCACACTTCATGCTGCACACTTCATACTGCACACTTCATGCTGCACACTTCATTCTGCACACTTCATGCTGCACACTTCATGCTGCACACTTCATGCTGCACACTTCATGCTGCACACTTCATGCTGCACACTTCATGCTGCACACTTCATACTGCACACTTCATACTGCACACTTCATGCTGCACACTTCATACTGCACACTTCATGCTGCACACTTCATACTGCACACTTCATGCTGCACACTTCATGCTGCACACTTCATGCTGCACACTTCATGCTGCACACTTCATACTGCACACTTCATGCTGCACACTTCATACTGCACACTTCATGCTGCACACTTCATACTGCACACTTCATGCTGCACACTTCATGCTGCACACTTCATGCTGCACACTTCATGCTGCACACTTCATACTGCACACTTCATGCTGCACACTTCATGCTGCACACTTCATGCTGCACACTTCATGCTGCACACTTCATGCTGCACACTTCATACTGCACACTTCATGCTGCACACTTCATGCTGCACACTTCATGCTGCACACTTCATGCTGCACACTTCATGCTGCACACTTCATACTGCACACTTCATGCTGCACACTTCATACTGCACACTTCATGCTGCACACTTCATGCTGCACACTTCATGCTGCACACTTCATACTGCACACTTCATGCTGCACACTTCATGCTGCACACTTCATGCTGCACACTTCATACTGCACACTTCATACTGCACACTTCATGCTGCACACTTCATACTGCACACTTCATACTGCACACTTCATACTGCACACTTCATGCTGCACACTTCATACTGCACACTTCATACTGCACACTTCATGCTGCACACTTCATGCTGCACACTTCATACTGCACACTTCATGCTGCACACTTCATACTGCACACTTCATGCTGCACACTTCATGCTGCACACTTCATGCTGCACACTTCATACTGCACACTTCATACTGCACACTTCATACTGCACACTTCATACTGCACACTTCATGCTGCACACTTCATACTGCACACTTCATGCTGCACACTTCATACTGCACACTTCATGCTGCACACTTCATACTGCACACTTCATGCTGCACACTTCATGCTGCACACTTCATGCTGCACACTTCATACTGCACACTTCATTCTGCACACTTCATACTGCACACTTCATACTGCACACTTCATACTGCACACTTCATACTGCACACTTCATACTGCACACTTCATGCTGCACACTTCATGCTGCACACTTCATACTGCACACTTCATGCTGCACACTTCATGCTGCACACTTCATACTGCACACTTCATGCTGCACACTTCATGCTGCACACTTCATGCTGCACACTTCATACTGCACACTTCATGCTGCACACTTCATACTGCACACTTCATACTGCACACTTCATACTGCACACTTCATACTGCACACTTCATGCTGCACACTTCATACTGCACACTTCATGCTGCACACTTCATACTGCACACTTCATACTGCACACTTCATACTGCACACTTCATACTGCACACTTCATGCTGCACACTTCATACTGCACACTTCATACTGCACACTTCATACTGCACACTTCATGCTGCACACTTCATTCTGCACACTTCATGCTGCACACTTCATGCTGCACACTTCATGCTGCACACTACATACTGCACACTTCACACTATGTACTGCACTCTGCTCACTTCACTCTACACTCTATACACACTGCACTCCACACACTGCATACTGCACACTTCACACTCTACATACAGCACTCTACATACAGCACTCTACCCACTGCACTCTACACACTGCACTCTACATACAGCACTCTACATACAGCACTCTACATAGGGCACTCTACATACAGCACTCTACACACTGCACTCCACACACTGCATACTGCACACTTCACACTCTACATACAGCACTCTACATACAGCACTCTACATACAGCACTCTACACACTGCACTCCACACACTGCATACTGCACTCTACATACAGCACTCTACATACAGCACTCTACATACAGCACTCTACATACAGCACTCTACATACAGCACTCTACACACTGCACTCCACACACTGCATACTGCACACTTCATGCTGCACACTTCATACTGCACACTTCATGCTGCACACTTCATGCTGCACACTTCATGCTGCACACTTCATGCTGCACACTTCATACTGCACACTTCATTCTGCACACTTCATTCTGCACACTTCATGCTGCACACTTCATACTGCACACTTCATGCTGCACACTTCATGCTGCACACTTCATTCTGCACACTTCATGCTGCACACTTCATGCTGCACACTTCATACTGCACACTTCATGCTGCACACTTCATTCTGCACACTTCATGCTGCACACTTCATGCTGCACACTTCATACTGCACACTTCATTCTGCACACTTCATACTGCACACTTCATGCTGCACACTTCATTCTGCACACTTCATGCTGCACACTTCATTCTGCACACTTCATGCTGCACACTTCATGCTGCACACTTCATGCTGCACACTTCATACTGCACACTTCATTCTGCACACTTCATGCTGCACACTTCATGCTGCACACTTCATGCTGCACACTTCATGCTGCACACTTCATGCTGCACACTTCATACTGCACACTTCATTCTGCACACTTCATGCTGCACACTTCATGCTGCACACTTCATACTGCACACTTCATGCTGCACACTTCATACTGCACAATTCATGCTGCACACTTCATACTGCACACTTCATGCTGCACACTTCATGCTGCACACTTCATGCTGCACACTTCATGCTGCACACTTCATGCTGCACACTTCATGCTGCACACTTCATGCTGCACACTTCATTCTGCACACTTCATGCTGCACACTTCATGCTGCACACTTCATACTGCACACTTCATGCTGCACACTTCATGCTGCACACTTCATGCTGCACACTTCATGCTGCACACTTCATACTGCACACTTCATGCTGCACACTTCATACTGCACACTTCATACTGCACACTTCATACTGCACACTTCATACTGCACACTTCATGCTGCACACTTCATGCTGCACACTTCATGCTGCACACTTCATACTGCACACTTCATACTGCACACTTCATGCTGCACACTTCATACTGCACACTTCATTCTGCACACTTCATACTGCACACTTCATGCTGCACACTTCATGCTGCACACTTCATGCTGCACACTTCATACTGCACACTTCATACTGCACACTTCATACTGCACACTTCATACTGCACACTTCATTCTGCACACTTCATACTGCACACTTCATGCTGCACACTTCATACTGCACACTTCATGCTGCACACTTCATTCTGCACACTTCATGCTGCACACTTCATACTGCACACTTCATACTGCACACTTCATGCTGCACACTTCATGCTGCACACTTCATACTGCACACTTCATGCTGCACACTTCATACTGCACACTTCATTCTGCACACTTCATACTGCACACTTCATACTGCACACTTCATACTGCACACTTCATGCTGCACACTTCATACTGCACACTTCATGCTGCACACTTCATGCTGCACACTTCATACTGCACACTTCGTACTGCACACTTCATACTGCACACTTCATGCTGCACACTTCATACTGCACACTTCATGCTGCACACTTCATACTGCACACTTCATGCTGCACACTTCATGCTGCACACTTCATTCTGCACACTTCATGCTGCACACTTCATGCTGCACACTTCATTCTGCACACTTCATGCTGCACACTTCATACTGCACACTTCATACTGCACACTTCATGCTGCACACTTCATACTGCACACTTCATGCTGCACACTTCATGCTGCACACTTCATGCTGCACACTTCATGCTGCACACTTCATGCTGCACACTTCATTCTGCACACTTCATGCTGCACACTTCATGCTGCACACTTCATACTGCACACTTCATACTGCACACTTCATACTGCACACTTCATGCTGCACACTTCATACTGCACACTTCATGCTGCACACTTCATACTGCACACTTCATACTGCACACTTCATGCTGCACACTTCATACTGCACACTTCATACTGCACACTTCATGCTGCACACTTCATGCTGCACACTTCATGCTGCACACTTCATACTGCACACTTCATACTGCACACTTCATACTGCACACTTCATGCTGCACACTTCATACTGCACACTTCATGCTGCACACTTCATACTGCACACTTCATGCTGCACACTTCATGCTGCACACTTCATGCTGCACACTTCATACTGCACACTTCATACTGCACACTTCATGCTGCACACTTCACACTATGTACTGCACTCTGCTCACTTCACTCTACACTCTATACACACTGCACTCCACACACTGCATACTGCACACTTCATACTGCACACTTCATTCTGCACACTTCACACTATGTACTACACTCTGCTCACTTCACTCTACTCTCTATACACACTGCACTCCACACACTGCATACTGCACACTTCACACTCTACATACAGCACTCTACATACAGCACTCTACACACTGCACTCCACACACTGCACTCTACATACAGCACTCTACATACAGCACTCTACATAGGGCACTCTACATACAGCACTCTACACACTGCACTCCACACACTGCATACTGCACACTTCACACTCTACATACAGCACTCTACATACAGCACTCTACATACAGCACTCTACACACTGCACTCCACACACTGCATACTGCACTCTACATACAGCACTCTACATACAGCACTCTACACACTGCACTCTACACGCTGCACTCTACACACTGCACTCTACATACAGCACTCTACATACAGCACTCTACACACTGCACTCTACACAATGCACTCTACATACAGCACTCTACACACTGCACTCTACATACAGCACTCTACACACTGCACTCTACATACAGCACTCTACATACAGCACTCTACATACTGCACTCTACATACAGCACTCTACACACTGCACTCTACATACAGCACTCTACATACAGCACTGTACATACAGCACTCTACATACAGCACTCTACACACTGCACTCTACACACTGCACTCTACACACTGCACTCTACATACAGCACTCTACATACAGCACTCTACACACTACACTCTACATACAGTACTCTACACACTGCACTCTACACACTACACTCTACATACAGCACTCTACATACAGCACTCTACCAAAGGCACTCTACACACTGCACTCTACACAATGCACTCTACACACTACACTCTACATACAGTACTCTACACACTGCAATCTACACACTGCACTCTACATACAGCACTCTACATACAGCACTCTACACACTGCACTCTACATGCATCACTCTACACACTGCACTCTACACACTGCACTCTACACACTGCACTCTACACACTGCACTCTACACACCACACTCTACATACAGCACTCTACACACTGCACTCTACACACTGCACTCTACACACTGCACTCTACATACAGCATTCTACATACAGCACTCTACATACAGCACTCTACACACTGCACTCTACACACTGCACTCTACATACAGCACTCTACACACTGCACTCTACATACAGCATTCTACATACAGCACTCTACATACAGCACCCTACACACTGCATTCTACATACTGCACTCTACACACTGCACTCTAGACACTGCACTCGACACACTACACTCTACACACTACACTCTACATGCATCACTCTACACAATGCACTCTACACACTGCACTCTACACACTGCACTCTACATGCATCACTCTACACACTGCACTCTACACACAGCACTCTAGACACTGCACTCTACACACTGCACTCTACATACAGCACTCTACACACTACACTCTACACACTGCACTGTACACAGTGCACTCTACACAGTGCACTCTACACACTACACTCTACATACAGCAATCTACACACTGCACTCTACACACTGCACTCTACACAATGCACTCTACACACTGCACTCTACATACAGCACTCTACACAATGCACTCTACACACTGCACTCTACACACTGCACTCTACACAATGCACTCTACACACCACACTCTACACACCACACTCTACACACTACACTCTACACACTGGACTCTACACACTGCACTCTACACACTGCACTCTACACAATGCACTCTACACACCACACTCTACATACAGCACTCTACACACTGCACTCTACATACAGCACTCTACACACTGCACTCTACCCACTGCACTCTACACACTGCACTCTACACACTGCACTCTACACACTGCACTCTACACACTGCACTCTACACAATGCACTCTACGCAATGCACTCTACACACTGCACTCTACACACCACACTCTACACACAGCACTCTACACACTGCACTCTACATACAGCACTCTACACACTACACTCTACACACTGCACTCTACACACAGCACTCTACACACTGCACTCTACACGCTGCACTCTACGCACTGCACTCTACACACTGCACTCTACATACAGCACTCTGCACACAGCACTCTACATACAGCACTCTACACAATGCACTCTACACACTGCACTCTACACACTGCACTCTACACACTGCACTCTACACAATGCACTCTACATACAGCACTCTACACACTGCACTCTACATAAAGCACTCTACACACTGCACTCTACATACAGCACTCTACACACTGCACTCTACACAATGCACTCTACACACTGCACTCTACATACAGCACTCTACATACAACACTCTACACACTGCACTCTACATACAGAACTCTACCCACTGCACTCTACATACAGCACTCTACACACTGCACTCTACACACTGCACTCTACATACAGCACTCTACAAACAGCACTCTACACACTGCACTCTACACACTGCACTCTACACACTGCACTCTACATACAGCACTCTACATACAGCACTCTACATACAGCACTCTACACACTGCACTCTACAGACTACACTCTACATACAGCACTCTACACACTGCACTCTACACACTGCACTCTACATACAGCACTCTACACACTGCACTCTACATACAGCACTCTACACACTGCACTCTACAGACAGCACTCTACACACTGCACTCTACACACTGCACTCTACACAATGCACTCTACACACTGCACTCTACACACTGCACTCTACACACTGCACTCTACACACTGCACTCTACACAATGCACTCTACACAATGCACTCTACATACAGCACTCTACACACTGCACTCTACATACAGCACTCTACACAATGCACTCTGCACACTGCACTCTACACTCTGCACTCTACATACAGCACTCTACACACTGCACTCTACACACTGCACTCTACACACTGCACTCTACATACAGCACTCTACACACTGATCTCTACATACAGCACTCTACACAATGCACTCTACACACTGCACTCTACATGCTGCACTCTAAGCACAGCACTCTACACACTGCACTCTACACAATGCACTCTACACACTGCACTCTACACACTGCACTCTTCGCACAGCACTCTACACAATGCACTCTACACACTGCACTCTACACACTGCACTCTACACACTGCACTCTACACACTGCACTCTACACACTGCACTCTACATACAGCACTCTACACACTGCACTCTACATACATCACTCTACACACTGCACTCTTCGCACAGCACTCTACACAATGCACTCTACACACTGCACTCTACACACTGCACTCTACACACTGCACTCTACATACAGCACTCTACACACTGCACTCTACATACAGCACTCTGCACACTGCACTCTACACGCTGCACTCTACGCACAGCACTCTACACACTGCACTCTACACAATGCACTCTACATACAGCACTCTACACACAGCACTCTACACACAGCACTCTACACACTGCACTCTACATACAGCACTCTACATACAGCACTCTACATACAGCACTCTACACAATGCACTCTACATACAGCACTCTACACAATGCACTCTACACACCGCACTCTACACACTGCACTCTACACACTGCACTCTACATACAGCACTCTACACAATGCACTCTACATACAGCACTCTACACACTGCACTCTACACACTGCACTCTACACACTACACTCTACACACCACACTCTACATACAGCACTCTACATACATCACTCTACACACTGCACTCTACACACTACACTCTACATACAGCACCCTACACAATGCACTCTACACACTGCACTCTACATACAGCACTCTACACAATGCACTCTACATACAGCACTCTACACACTGCACTCTACACACTGCACTCTACACACTGCACTCTACATACATCACTCTACACACTGCACTCTACACACTGCACTCTACATACAGCACTCTACACAATGCACTCTACACACTGCACTCTACATACATCACTCTACACACTGCACTCTACATACAGCACTCTACACACTGCACTCTACACACTGCACTCTACATACAGCACTCTACACACTGCACTCTACATACAGCACTCTACACACTGCACTCTACACACTGCACTCTACACAATGCACTCTACACACTGCACTCTACACACTGCACTCTACATACATCACTCTACACACTGCACTCTACATACTGCACTCTACACACTGCACTCTACACACTGCACTCTACACACTGCACTCTACACACTGCACTCTACATACATCACTCTACACACTGCACTCTACACACTGCACTCTACACACTGCACTCTACACACTGCACTCTACATACAGCACTCTACACACTGCACTCTACATACAGCACTCTACACACTGCACTCTACATACAGCACTCTACACACTGCACTCTACATACAGCACTCTACACACTGCACTCTACACACTGCACTCTACACACTGCACTCTACACACTGCACTCTACACACTGCACTCTACATACAGCACTCTACACACTGCACTCTACATACAGCACTCTACACACTGCACTCTACATACAGCACTCTACACTCTGCACTCTACATACAGCACTCTACACACAGCACTCTACACACTGCACTCTACACACTGCACTCTACACACTGCATTCTACACACTGCACTCTACACACTGCACTCTACATACAGCACTCTACACAATGCACTCTACATACAGCACTCTACATACAGCACTCTAGACACAGCACTCTACACACTGTACTCTACATACAGAACTCTACATACAACAGGATACATACAGCACTCTACACACTACACTCTACATACAGCACTCTACATACTGCACTCTACATACAGCACTCTAGACACAGCACTCTACACACTGTACTCTACATACAGAACTCTACATACAACACGAT
>JAWQFJ010001490.1:27500-35000 GCA_034096865.1 Theodoxus fluviatilis | reverse complement strand
GACAGAAGAAAGGGGAGGAGATGACCTGTCAAAGCCCCAGGTGGAGTCTATTAATGGCCAAGTTGATAGCTTACCAGGAAAGTAAGCGGAGCCTGAGAACGTGTCCTAAAACCTCGCTGGGTGATTCTCTGAAGAAGGGAATGGCAGTGAAGAAGACATTGTTCAGGTCAGGCAAATCAACAAAGCCTATCACCCAAGAAAGCCTGGGTTGATGAGGTTTAACAACCCGGAAGGTCAACTAGCCAGGCGGCTGGAAGAACTAGCAGCTCAATCCCCGACTTTGAAGTGACTACGAACCAACACAGTATCGCTGGTTAGCGAATGGAGGGGACAGGGAGCTGTGGCTGGTGCCGCATCACCTGATCAAGCCAGTCCTTCGCTTTGCGCATGAGAGCATGCTGGCTGGACATCAGGGGCGTGAGTTCACACGAGATGCAAGACACTTTGCATCAGGTACACGCCATTGTAAGGAAGAATGTTGCATAAGCCATCAGGAGCGACAAAAGAGGGACTATGACATCCATGTTAGTCCTAATCAAGTGGGACGGGGGATGTGGTCCCACTGGCAAACTCCGTCAGAAAAGTGGGCCAGGGCGAGAAACTGGCCCCCTTCTGGAAAGGACCGTTTGCTGTCGTGTCTTCTGTTCTTTACAGGGTGGTGTTGGCTTGGAAGTAGGGAAGGAGGAAACTTCCCAGGCGAGTCGGGAGGGGCTCTCGGAGTCTCTGGCTGGAGGGGAAGAATCCCACAGGATTCTGGGTACCTTGGCGGACCAGCCATCTCTCCTGGATCCTTCTAAGTCCTCGACTAAAGGGGGGAGTACCCCGGGACAGCCATTGACTCCAACGTGGACGAGATTCCAGGGGATGAGGCTCTGATGGAGATAGCTCAGGCAGGGGGCGTGAGTTCGCCTTCTCGGGTCGAGGTCCGGACTCAATAGGGAGAGGAAAGTGCTCCCGAGAAAGAGTAGAGACTTTTGTACGCGGAGATGGCATCACGTCCGGCGCTGTCTGGGCAGATTCCTAAAGGGGTGACGGAGTCGCGGAGGAAACTCCCGGCAGTTGCCTCCCCTTAAGTGCTTCCCTTATGTCTCCTTCTGTATGGGGATGTCCGCGTTGGGGAATGTCAGTGAGGGGCATGGAGCCGCCCTTTTGGCTATGCCCGGAGACAAACTCCTTCTGGAGTCGGACAACCCCATCCAGGGGAGGCAGGGGAAACTCGGGTCTGCGGGTTGCAGCAAGTCTTAAGGTGCGAAAAGACCTGGGTGCTGCAGCAGACCCCGGAGGGTGCACGCCGGCTTTCCAAGGTCCAGTAGGCCAGCGTGCCCCCAGATTCTCAGGCGAGCAGGATAGGTAGATGCAAGGCGAAGAGCAGTGGGACCCTGCTTAGTCTCCCGTGGAGACGGGACCTCACCTTGCCCAAAATCGAGGGTCGGGAAAACCTTTTCTTGCATTTCCAATTGTACGCGGCTGTTTACTCTAGGGAGGTAGATGGGTATACCTGCTTGCCTTGTTCCCTAGAAGATGTGTCGACCTTATCCTGTTGTTTTCTGTATACTGGGTTAATTTTGTTCTTTTGGTTTTTGCACATTGTCATTTTTACACTCTCTTGTTCTCGGGGCGTGGGGCACATCTGGGTCTAGGAAGGGCAGCGGAACGGGATGACGGAGCGGCCGGGTTGCACTCTTCCCAGTGGGGGGGATTTATTTTTGACGGGGGAGAGTGTGGTAGGGAGTCCGGAGTGATCTCCCTGAGGCCGCGAGGTCACGTGGTATCGTTCACTGCCGGGGTATTTAAGTATGGGTCAAGCGGTCAGTCTTTCTTCTATCCGGCGACCAGAGGCTTGAGAGGGCACGAGAGGCCAGAGGGGAGAGAGAGAGAGAGCAAAGGCGAGAGAGACAGTTGGGCGAGCAGAGAGAGATCGAGGCGGGCAGGAGCGCATCCACAACCACTGGATTAAGGTAAGTGCACCATGCTTTGTCTCTGTATTGTAACCGTTACCGTGTAAGCATGATTACTCGGCCGAGCGCTCGCCGGTGCCATGCGGGCCGAGCATGGCACCACCAGACTGGCAGACAGCCTCGAGGTGCCTAATGGCGAGAGTCGGTGTGACTCGGGTGCCTGCCATTGCCAGGGGTTAGCCCACCGACACTAGCTCTACAGGCGGTTTTTCCCCTCCCTCCCCAGGTCGCGTGAACGAACTCTTAGCAGAACCTGCGTGCCTTCGGTCATGGCCTGCGCCTGTCTTGTACTCGCGCACAGGGTGGCATTGCCCAGTAATGGCGGATAATGGCCACTCCATGGGCGAAGGCGGTTCCTACCAAAGAACGAAGAGTTGGAGACAAATTGATATTTTGTTCCTCGATTGTGATGTTATTCTGTACGTGTGGTATTTGTAATTTTGTTTCTTTTTTCGTGAGGGACAACGTGATCCTTGTGGTTTAAGGTCAAATACCACCCAAGGTTTCATTAGCGCTGTTTCCATGTTGTTGTAGCATGCGTCTGATTGTGGAGTCTTGTTTTATGTACATTCCTGGTTAAATGATCTTTGGGGTTAAGGTCAAATACCACCCCAAACTTTCATTTGTGTGACGTGATCACGCCTCGAATATGTCTTTGTATTTAATGTTATGCGGAATCCTCTCGAATGGCGCAAGTCCATTGAGAGATGTTGTGGTAATGCCGGGTGAGCATAAACTACGGGCTTGTTGCGTGGATCAGCTAGAGTCGACAGGCCTCAGGCCACTCCTAGTTTGATAGGCACAAGTTAGCTTTTAGTCTGTGTACCATGTTGGCCATATTTCTAACTTGTTGAATGATTAAGCTCGCTACAAGTTGAATAACCAACACTGGGTTACCGAAATGGTTCACGTCAAATTGCGTTTGTTCAGTGTACATCGAGGACGATGTTCGGAAAGAGCACAGGGAGATGTAGAAGGGCACTATCTCTCTCTCTCTCCCTCTCTCTCTCTCTCTCTCTCTCTCTCGGTTTATCATGTGCGTTATCCTCCTGGCCCCGGCTGGCTGGCTGCATCTCGACCTGGCTTTTGACCTCTGGCCATGTCAAAACAACGCTGAACAGAGGTGTAGCTGTGGGTCAGCCTCTCTTATCTGTAGGGGTATCGCAGGCGGCCAGGCCATCAGCACATAAACTGCCTCCACCATTGTCCATTGTTCTGTTGATTTTAATTAGAATGTAGTGCTTTGATTGTTGTTGTTGTTGTGATAATGCTGGGGAGCAGATGTGTTTGGGGAGGGAGACCGCTCAGGAGAGGCGAGCAGAGCAGACGTGCCTGTCTTGCAGTCTCGCTTGGTCTCCAAGTTTGTATCAGCTAGAATAAACCATGTACCCTTCACCAAAAGAAACGGGGTTTGTCCTGCTAAACGGAGTTTGTCCTGCTACATTGGAGTAGAGAGATGTTCCCCTCTCTATAGCTCCAAGCCCTACGCCTGCAATGTGCCAAATATTCCACAGCGCTCGGATCGCTCCTTTTCAACTTAAATCCATGATGAAGTTTTCTTGAAGTTGCCAGAGCAATTCCAGAACAGCAGCTTGTTGTCTTGCGTGTTCCTGTGTGACACGGGGCGGAGAGCAGCCAGACTTGGGCACAGCCATGTGGACAGCGCCACGTTTACTCTAGAACATGGACGCGGAACTTCTTCTCGGTAAACAGGCACAGACTTTCTCTTCTGTGCCTCAAAGGTAATGGTAAACGCACGTGTCTACAAGGGCGCCTGAAGCCGTCTATTTCTGGAGCGCAGAGCTGCATGTGAGTCAGTACGTACGTACGTAGCCAATCGGTGCTGGGGGCAGGGACCCCGCTATAACTCGCGTAACGCCGTGCAGCTCAAACTTGCAGAGGAGTTTTCCGCCAGGCTCCGCCTCCAGCATCACATGACCAGCTATTCATTAGGGATGGTGTTCGAGTTGCCCCATGCACCTCACGTCCCTGCAACAAATCACTCAGTAAATATGTCTTTCCAATGCTTTGGTTATTCATAAGTTGTAAGCACTTTTTGTTGGTTCCCCAGAAACAACTTTTAGCCATCGTGCTTCTCCATGAATACTAAATACACGCTGGCCATGTCATGGCAGAGCAGTGTTTCACAAGAATACAATCGACTTGTGAGTAATTTTGAAGAAATTTAGACGGTTCTAATTTTTAAAAACCGAAGAAGAATATGATATTACAGAAAAACGCGTTGTTCGAAAATGGGCATAACACCTCTTATTGGTTACGTTCCCAATTTGCACAAAGAGTAGTAGCAAGTGAAGTTCATGAATAATCGTTTCTTTTCCAAGGGTGCGGGTGTACGTGTGTAGGTGCACTTTTGTATTCATACATGCATGTAAAGGTTTTATCCCCTAGTGTTGCCTGCAAAACTATTATTTTTTTATAACCATGAATACATTCGGGTATAATTTACCCGAGTCTGTGTGTGCGTGCGTGCATTTGTGTGTGTGTGCGCGCTCGCGCCTGAGTGTGTGGTGGGCGTGTTTGCGAGACCACTTATACATTATGAATCCGAGTTTGTAGTCTTTTCATAATTCTGCTCTGGTTAAAATTTCAATTGAACGTGAACACGTCCACACTTTTAAGTTTTATGGTACAGGACAGTTCCCATGACGCACAGAATCCAAATGCAAAAGGCACACTTTATCATAGACTTGTCCTCTGCTGACCGCTGCAAGTGGGAAGTGCTACATGACTGGTGACCGCTGCAAGTGAGAAGTGCTACATGACTGCTGACCGCTGCAAGTGGGAAGTGCTACATGACAGGTGACCGCTGCAAGTGGGAAGTGCTACATGACAGCTGACCGCTGCAAGTGGGAAGTGCTACATGACAGGTGACCGCTGCAAGTGGGAAGTGCTACATGACTGGTGACCGCTGCAAGTGGGAAGTGCTACATGACTGGTGACCGCTGCAAGTGAGAAGTGCTACATGACAGGTGACCGCTGCAAGTGAGAAGTGCTACATGACTGCTGACCGCTGCAAGTGGGAAGTGCTACATGACTGCTGACCGCTGCAAGTGGGAAGTGCTACATGACTGCTGACCGCTGCAAGTGGGAAGTGCTACATGACTGCTGACCGCTGCAAGTGGGAAGTGCTACATGACTGCTGACCGCTGCAAGTGGGAAGTGCTACATGACAGGTGACCGCTGCAAGTGGGAAGTGCTACATGACAGGTGACCGCTGCAAGTGGGAAGTGCTACATGACTGCTGACCGCTGCAAGTGGGAAGTGCTACATGACTGGTGACCGCTGCAAGTGGGAAGTGCTACATGACAGGTGACCGCTGCAAGTGGGAAGTGCTACATGACTGCTGACCGCTGCAAGTGGGAAGTGCTACATGACAGGTGACCGCTGCAAGTGGGAAGTGCTACATGACTGGTGACCGCTGCAAGTGGGAAGTGCTACATGACAGGTGACCGCTGCAAGTGGGAAGTGCTACATGACTGGTGACCGCTGCAAGTGGGAAGTGCTACATGACTGCTGACCGCTGCAAGTGGGAAGTGCTACATGACTGCTGACCGCTGCAAGTGGGAAGTGCTACATGACAGGTGACCGCTGCAAGTGGGAAGTGCTACATGACTGCTGACCGCTGCAAGTGAGAAGTGCTACATGACTGCTGACCGCTGCAAGTGGGAAGTGCTACATGACTGCTGACCGCTGCAAGTGGGAAGTGCTACATGACAGGTGACCGCTGCAAGTGGGAAGTGCTACATGACTGCTGACCGCTGCAAGTGGGAAGTGCTACATGACAGGTGACCGCTGCAAGTGGGAAGTGCTACATGACTGCTGACCGCTGCAAGTGAGAAGTGCTACATGACTGCTGACCGCTGCAAGTGGGAAGTGCTACATGACAGGTGACCGCTGCAAGTGGGAAGTGCTACATGACTGCTGACCGCTGCAAGTGGGAAGTGCTACATGACTGCTGACCGCTGCAAGTGGGAAGTGCTACATGACTGCTGACCGCTGCAAGTGGGAAGTGCTACATGACTGGTGACCGCTGCAAGTGGGAAGTGCTACATGACAGGTGACCGCTGCAAGTGGGAAGTGCTACATGACTGCTGACCGCTGCAAGTGGGAAGTGCTACATGACTGCTGACCGCTGCAAGTGGGAAGTGCTACATGACAGGTGACCGCTGCAAGTGGGAAGTGCTACATGACTGGTGACCGCTGCAAGTGGGAAGTGCTACATGACTGCTGACCGCTGGCAGGGCCGGAGTGGTTCATTTGATTTCCTTTTACCTTTTCTTTCACTCACGTCAAGCGCAAGCTACGGAATTCATGATGTGGGTCATTTCCTTCAATGTCATTTTGTCTGGGAGAAAACGCGTGTACTCCGGACAGCTTGTCAGGCAATCAGCTCTCAGTGCAAGTCCTGTGATGATGGACGAAGCTTGAATCAACGGACAAACCCGCCCCACACGCCACAGTTGACGCATGCAGTGCCAGCAAAACAAACGTGAAAACGCAAAGCTATTTCACCATTCCTGGAACGTGCGCTTCTCACTGGCAGTGTGTGGTGTCTCGGTCCGCTCTCTGGAGCGCCAGCAACGCAGCCAGAGAGCGGCACTTCCTTGGCCCGCGCCTGAGCTATTCACCTCACACTTGCAGGGACTTTACTAGTGTTTGTCAGAATGGAGATACCCTTATTTTTATTTTCTGAACAACGTGAAGCTTGTCAATGTTTCGGATCTTTTTTCAATTTGGAATTCAACGTTCTATGTTGATCGCGGTAGAAATGGCGATAAATTGAAGTCAATAAAAGAAGCATAAAAAAATCTTCGTTGACACGACCATCGTTGTTAATAATGTATCTTTTCTAATCTGGCAGAGAATTGAATGGTATAGAGAAGTTATAAATCTGAAAGTGAATCTGAAAAGAAACAGAAGGCAAGATGTGGAGAAAAACTGTGGGTTTTCTCTACCACAAAAAAATCACTTCATATGCTCATGCTGTGAATATTGAGAGAAGAAGAAATGGGCCAAATATGGCATATCTAGGTGTGTGAAACATCCCGGCACAGATGTTGAGCCAGAACGGCCCTCTAAATAAACCTCAGTCTGTCTGTTGCGCTCCGAGTTTATTACACCTCGCTCCGCCATCTGGTGGAAAAGTGATACGTGGGCACCTCACCGTTTCCAGACAGAAACGAGGCTGATGACGTCACGAGGAAGACAGAACCAGGTGCTGTTGCATTGTGGGAAGGATGGAAATAGCCGCTTCTGCTGCAGCTTTTGCTCGATGGAAGGAAAGAATGTTTTCTGAAAGGGAAAAAAGAGAGTAACGCGTCACCAGACAAGAAGGTTGGTGCTCTCCCCTCTCCCCCAAAGGAAGATAGGTCAAAGGTCGTTAGGGAGCAGAGAGCACTAGTCTGAAGTGTCACGTGGTTCGCATGAGGTTACGTGTTCTCCCGGGTCGCGGCGCACACGTGGTGCGTGTCAGTTTTGGGGTCAAAGTTCGGAGAAAGAGCGAAAATGTCGCTGCAAAAAA
>JAWQFJ010001490.1:7500-20000 GCA_034096865.1 Theodoxus fluviatilis | reverse complement strand
GGGTCAGTCTCGCGGCACTGTGGGCTTCTGGGGTCGGGGAGGGATATAGGAAGAGCGGTGAAGGTAATGGCAGGTTAGGCCAGTAGGGAGAGCGGAAGTGACGTTTGGTACGCAGATCATTTAAAGGCAGTAAATTACATGATGAAGTTTTAATTCAAAATGGGCAAATACTATGGTGTCGTATTTGCTAACGTCTCTGCTAAAGATGTGATGACATGTTTTGATTTATGGAAGTGTTAACTATTCAAACCAGAGAAATCCCTTGAAATGTAGACGATGATGTTTTTTTACTCTTATCTCGTTGTTATGGTTACCTTTATGACTTATTTGGTCCAAACTAGGTTCTCAGACAGAATTACACAGGTCCTTCCAAGTTCAAAGTGAAGAGAGCCTTGTTAGCACTTCTTTGACTCTGTATGCATGAGGTCATCACACAGCTTGTGCTTGGCCACCCAGATCACGAGGTTTTCAAACAGCGCTTGGTTTCTGTACCTGCAGCCGAGAAGGCCTACCACGAACAGATGTCAGTGCAGGAGATCACCAACGCCTGCTTCGAGCCCTGCAACCAGATGGTGAAGTGTGACCCCAGGCACGGCAAGTACATGGCCTGCTGCATGCTGTATCGCGGCGACGTGGTGCCGAAGGACGTCAACGCCGCCATCGCCACCATCAAGACCAAGCGCACCATCCAGTTCGTGGACTGGTGTCCCACGGGCTTCAAAGTGGGCATCAACTACCAGCCACCCACCGTGGTCCCAGGTCAGTCAGTCGCACATTGAGGATGACTGGGGCTTACTCACCATCACCTGAGGCGGGAAGTGGGGTAAAGGAGTTAGACTTGATTAGTTGTAATACTCAAGTCGGTTCAACTCAACCCAAACTAGGAATGATGGGGGCGAACCGCGAATGACAAAAGAATACAGGAACACAAATGAGTTGATAAACTAATCGTCCCAATTAGTTGACGGAGCTGAACGTCACGCTGAAGGTGAAATGAATGACCACGAGTAATGCAATAGCTGATCTTAAAACAATAAACATCTCAAATTACTCCGGTGGTTGGACCTCATGTGCAAGAATACGAGCTAAATTTTCGCTTGAGATATGCACATCTCATTTGGGATAATTTCGACTATGGTACAGATAAACAAGTTATGCAATCAGCTTCGCTCGATGCGTGTTGCTCACACAGCCTTGTCCTCCGGCAGGCGGCGATCTTGCTCAGGTGCAGCGCGCAGTCTGCATGCTGTCCAACACCACGGCCATTGCCGAGGCCTGGGCCCGTCTTGACCACAAGTTTGACCTCATGTACGCCAAGCGTGCCTTCGTCCACTGGTACGTCGGTGAAGGTAGGTCACTGGGTCTTGGACACTTCGGAGTCCTACGTATGATGTGTGTGTGTGCGTGTGTGAATGTGCGTGTGTGTGCGTGTGTGAATGTGCGTGTGCGTGTATATGTGTGTGTGTGCGTGTGTGAATGTGCGTGTGTGCGTGTATGTGTGTGTATGTGTATGTGCGTGTGTGTGTGTGTGTGTGTGTGTGTGATGTATGCGCTTGTGTGCAGAGATGTGTGTGTGTGTGTGTGATGTATGTGTGTGTGTGTATGTGCGTGTGTGTGTGTGTGTGTGTGTGTGATGTATGTGTTTATGTGCAGATGTGTGTGTGTGTGTGTATGTGTGTGTGTTGTGTTGTGTTCTGTACGTGAATATATTTTGTGTGTGTACACATGTGTGTATATATATGTGTGTGTGTGTGTGTATTTGTGTGTGTATATATGTGTATGTATGCTGTTTGTTTGTAGATGTGTATGTGTGTATATGTGTGTGTGATGTGTGTGTGTGTATATGTGTGTGTGATGTGTGTGTGTATGTGTGTGTATGATATGTGTGTGTATGTGTGCGCCTATGTATGTGTATGTGTGCGCCTGTGTATGATGTGTGTGTGATTGTTTGTGTGTGTGGTGTGGATGTATGTATGTACGTACGTGTATGTGTGCGTGCGTGCGTGTGTGTGTGTATGTATACCTGTGTGTGTGTGTGTGTGTGTGTGTGTGTGTGTGTGTGTGTGTGTGTGCTTGCGTGCGTGTGTGTGTGTGTGAAAACGATCCAGTTTCTTTGATTACGGGGTTTCTAAGGGAGGTAATTCAACTAAAGCGATATAATTCACTGAGCTGTCGTTGCAAAGTTGCCTGCTTCAAGGGAGGTAAGTATCGATATATGATAATCTGATTCGACTTTGTGAGCATGGAACAATTGTGTGAAGAGTGCCTTACATCTCGTATATTCATCCCTGACTGGACGGGGCTTTCTGGCTTACAGGCATGGAGGAGGGCGAGTTCTCCGAGGCCAGGGAGGATCTGGCTGCCCTGGAAAAGGACTACGAGGAGGTGGGTGTGGAGTCCCAGGAGGAAGGCGCCGAGGAAGAGGGGGAGGAGTACTAACTGGCCACGCCCCGTTCCAAGCCACGCCCATTCATCTGACCACGCCCCCAAACGTCTGTGGGCTGAAGGGCGCATGCTCAAAACAGGATCATAACGCTTCGATAACTTTCTATGCAAATAGAACGCCTTGACTTCATTGGAATGATGTACTGATGAAATTCTAATGTGTTTACTCATGATTACTTTTGTTTATGTTACCTATTTTGGATTATTCTTTGCCATAAAGGCAGGACCAAACGTTTTATTTGACCATGTTTTTATTCGTTATGCGCACACACATTCTCTACTTGCACCATGCGTAACAAGAAGTTCACTTAAGTCGTGTTGCTGGTTATAAGTAAGTATGCAGACATACATTGTTCAATGTGTCCATCGCGTTTGAGACAATCTGATCTTGTTACGTTTTAATTTTTCTTTCATTTGTAAACTTTGACTTTTTTCTTTTTTGCTCAACGGTCCAGGAATCTTTATTTGCGATTCTAAGTTGAAACCATGTGCGTGAGTAGCTGTAGTCACTCATTTTGAGCGTGTCCATAACATGAAAGCAAATGCAGTATTGTGGAGTGTGAGACGTTCTCATCCTTTTTGATGACGTGTGTTACCCTGACGAACACAGCACCGTTCATTGGAGCGAGTAAGACACTTCGTTTCACGAGACGATGGTACCTTTGCAAGTGTGGTGGCTTTGTACATAAGACCAGGTTTGATTACTATTTATATTTGCAAAACTGGAACGGCATGAAAATGTCGCTTCAGAGGAGGCCGAGCTTCACGCTCCGTCTCTATTCAGGAGTGTACTGGGTGCCTGTGATCTCAGAGGCGATTGTCTGTGTTCTGCGAAGGCAGTGGCTGCGTATAGAAACAGAGAGACTTAATCAAGGGCCTGAGAAACGCGTAAGAGACAGTAATGTTAGGTTCTGTTGCAAAGAAGATATGGTTATAGTGGGTAGATTAACGAACAGTATGGCGCACTGATGAGAAAATGCTGTTTTAATTTGGGATTTACCTTATCTTTTTTCCCACTCTAAAAAAGAGAATTTCTAGTTGACCACCTAATTACTGCTCTCAGACCGAAATGGTAGCCGCATGATAGTAAACGTCCAATGATTCATAATTTCACCCTACACGAACTTTGAAAGTGTGGTATTAAGAGCTGTACTATCGAGTGATGTCATGCTATGAACACAACGCACTACACAAACGAATCCAAATTTGCATGGTCTCCATGGTACCTCTGAAGGGCCGTCTGAACACTTGCATCCTTACGGAGAGACAGAGCACGTGCACTGCCTGAATGTTGACTTGTGAGCTGGACGTGGGAGAGGAAGGAAGGCACTAGATGACGTAGCGGATGACCTTGCCCTTGCCCCTCTGTGCAGCCATGCTGGAGCAGCACACAACATCGACCCTGGTCTGCAGCCCATGCGTGTGGCGCCTTGTGCCCATGCATGCATTACTACGGTTCCCAGACCCCTGCCCTGCCCCGCCCGTGTGTCCGTGTGTACGACTGCCGCTCCCTCTACCTTACAGATGCCTGTAGCCTCTGCTGCGCTCAGAGGAATTCTCCTGCAATTTGGTGTCCTTCTGCAGCTGCAATGTGTCGCCATAGTGTTTTATCCGAGTTGTGAATTTGCATAGTCCTGGCTAGATTTTGGAAACGGTTTGATTGTTACTGAATTCCTCTGATACTCTCTCTATTCATGAGTTGAAAGCTGTTCTTTCTTCCATCTTTGCCCTTCTTTCTTCCCCCCAACATCCCCCTCCCCCCACCCACCCCCTACCATCCATTTGCTCCGTTGCTTTCGCTCCAAAAGAAACCGGACATGTTGAATGGTGTTGCTGAGCTAAATGAAGAGGAGTGGATCGTAGAAAGGGAAAATGAATCAATGATCTCTTCACTTAAAAGGATTTAGAAATCAAAACTGATGTCAACAATTTTTTCTCCGACGTGGAGCGAAGAACAGATATAAGCCGAACAACGAAGGGTTTTACCTCATGTGTCACTTTAGACTGTCGCAATGTAAAATTATTCGCTGAAGAGATATCCATTAATCCCTTTGTGTCACATCTATCTCGTTAGATTTGGTCCTCCTGATGGACGAAGCGTGTATAAGCATCTATAGCACTGGTGTGATTGCCCGACCTTGACCTCTGTCGAACTGAGCAGAACGGTTCCCTTCGAAGCCTCTTTGTGGCACCTCTCGTCCCCGTGTCTGTCTGGCCTGTCTGGCTTGTCTGTCCTGTCTTGCCTGTCTTGCCTGTCTGGCTGGCCTGTCTTGCCTGTCTGGCTGGCCTGTCTTGCCTGTGTGGCCTGTCTGGCCTGTCTTGTCTGTCTGACCTGTCTTGCCTGTCTGGCTGGCCTGTCTTGCCTGTCTGGCTGGCCTGTCTTTCCTGTCTTGGCTGTCTTGGCTGTCTTGCCTGTCTGACCTGTCTTGTCTGTCTGGCCTGTGTGGCCTGTCTTGTCTGTCTTGCCTGTCTTGCCTGTGTGGCCTGTCTGGCCTGTGTGGCCTGTCTTGGCTGTCTTGCTTTCCGCTTCCTGCCTCGCCTGAGTAGTCTCCAGTGACGACTTCTGTGCCTTGTCAACGGATTTACATTGCTAAAAATAAAAATGAATGCAACGTCGGGGCTGTGTTGATACTTTTTCTTGGACGTGTCGCGTGGTTGTGATCTGTGGACGGCTTTCTGAAGAGTACGAGGTGATAAAAAACAGTAGGGAGACTGGGGGAAAATGTTGTGCCTGCTGCTGCTGATGGTGATGATTATGACAACGACGACGACGATGATGATGATGATGATGATGATTACGACGATAACGACGACGATGATGGTCGTAGCTATGGTGAAAGTAGCGGTGGTGTTGACGGTGGTAGTGGTCATGATAACGATGACGACGTCAACGACGACGACGTTGTACACCCATCGCAAGCTATGAGGTCCATCGGCAGCCTATTCATTGGGTTGCTGGCATTCGTTTTCTGGAGGTGGCTGTACAGACCAGTCCGGCTAATCAAGACTTCCGCATCTGGGACTAAGAGAAGAAAATGCTGCAACTTTCAGTGACGCAGGAAATGTAACATTTTTCAGTGCGAAACAATACACATGCAATGCCAAATGCTGAAATCATTAAGTGAATGTAGATGCTTTTAGAAATATCCTTCAATCCATGGAAAATGTAGAGATAAATACAACTTTTAATTTTAAATGCATGCGTTCTTAAAAGGTGTTACTTTTACTATATTACATTATGACAGGAACATATTGGGGAGAGGCAGACTCTTTTCCTCACCACCTGGTTTCTCTCTTCCTCTGTTTGCCCCCCCCCCCCCTCTCTCTCTCTCTCTCTTTCTCTCTCTCTCTCTCTCTCCTATTTTCCTCTTTCTTTTGTTATGTGGACCAATTCTTCGGTGAAGTATTTTCGAAGAAAAAGAAGAAAACGCTGCAAAGATGCATGGAGCTCGCTTCTTGCATCGGAGACAAATGCTTTCAGGCCGGGCTGTCAGTTCGACCTGCAAACCCTGCCTCTTTATCATCGAGGATGCTGAAGGAAGAACAAGTGAAAGCTTTGTGTTCCCAGGAAGCTGGTGGGAATTCAGTGACCTTCAGAGCCCCCCACAGAGAGTCCTTGGAGAGTCTGCGTGGGCCTCGGCGCAAGAACTTATCATCTGACACTGGGAGGAGAACAGCAAAAAGAGGTGTAGCAGAGGCAGTAGCAGAAGAAGCAGCAGCATTTGGAACAACAGTGGCAGCAGCTGCAGCGAGAGAGGCAGGAGGAAGAAGGATGAGATGAATTTGAGAAAAAGAAAAAAACAGACGATGATGAAGACCTATAATTATGTCCGGACGTCATAAAAACTAATGACGTCACGTCTTCGCCAGCTAACGATAGTTGATAGCTCATCATGGAGCGAGCTGTACGAGTGCTAGAAGGAACCAAGGTGCCGACAAAACCTTCCGCCTGACTCTCTCCGCAGATGCTGCTGGGCGGGAAGGACGAAAATGTCTCCCCACGGGCTCCAGCACAGATAGCGGAGGCAGGCGACACCGCGGACAGCGTCTCATCCCTTGACCTGCAAGTGTTGAAAACCGACGGTGATGATACCGACCACGGCGCCTCGGGGACAGAGAGCGGCAGCCCTGGCTGTGCGAAAAAGGCGGGAAACACGGTGTGCTGCTGCGGGGTGTGTGGGAGGCTCATCACGGACCAACCGCTGCCGCTGAAGCTGCACGCCTTTCGACGGGTGCAGGATGACTCGGGCTCCCTGTGCGCAGCCTGCATGTACGTGTGCTGCCAGTCCTCCCTGGAGAAAGCCAGCCAGGAGCCCAGGTGCGCCAGCGCTCCCGTGTTGAGGAAAGACACGCGGACACCGCAACCCTGCAACTCCCAAGCCTGGGAAGCGCCCAAAGAAGACATAGGGAAGCATCCGCATTTCTCTCGGAGCTGGCAGGTGATAACTCACGCTCGCAGTACCTTTTATCTCTTCATCCTCCTTTCACCTAAGTCTTTCACACACATTTTACGAGTAATATTACATTAGTTATAGATCAGCTGAGTTTAGGCATTATCTATGAATTCATGAGATCACAACATAATTTTTTCCTACATATGTACGTACATTGAATTAAAATCGTGTTTAAAATAAATATTTCTTCATCATCAGTTAAGACAATACAGTTGAATATATGGGCTAGTGCCATGGAGAAAGTATGCAGACAAAAACATCTCATTGAGACCAGACTATACAGGGAAAAGTTAGATCGCAGTTCAATTTCGCAAATTAATCTTCTCCGAAGAAACGGTGATGCTACCGAAACGTATACAATCGAAAGTTTGAGCACCAGTCGAAAGGCAAAAGGAACGCTAAAAAGGGTTCGGTCAAAGAGTTCTGGGAGCACAGGGCAGCCGTCGTGCTGCAGATAACCGATTAAATAAACACGAACAATGTGGAGCAGTCACACTGTGAAAAGTGCGGTGGTCGCTGGCCCTTGGCCTGTGGAACCAGGAGTCACTCTCCGCAGTTATCTCGCGACCTGGATGAGGCAAGGACACAGAAGGCGTTGCCTCGGAGGATAGCCATCCCGATTCGTTGTTTGAGCCACATTGTCTCCCGTGGCTCACCCGTCTCCGCCTTCAGTCTTCGGCCAATTTCCTCGATGGTCTTGAGTGTTGAAGGACCGAAGACTCCGGTTGTCTCGAAGGCGAGGGGCTCGAAGCGGTGTCGTTCGGCCAGGATGCGGTATTTCATTCTCTTTGCCCCTTCCGCTGCCTCTGCTGCAGATGACGGTTGCAGGGCGCTGGAAATGATGTTACTGGGGGCGAAGGAATCCACGCACGTCGCATCCCAGACCAAGCTTCGGCCGTTGGAGAAGGGGAAGATGGTCATCCCATCTGGACGCTTGCCGTCGCCTCTGTTGAGCCCGGTTGGTTCCAGGACAGATGGTATTCTAGCGCTCTGGAGGGCACATCTCACCACGTCATTCAAAGCAGAGTGGCGTGGGAAACGGCCAGCGCTTGCTCGACAGGAGAGGGCGTGATGTCCAAGGGCGTCCATAGATCTTCCACATCTGCATTGGTGGGGTTCCCAGACAGGCGCCCCTGCCCTCTGAGCGACGGCTATTCTGATGGTCTCACGGTCCAGATGGAGCCCCAGGGACGGGATTGGGATGGCATGGATCCAGCTTCCACTCCGCTCGGGCGGCCGCTCTAATGCGCGCGGCTGAGACCTGGTTCGTCCGAGCAAGAAGGTCCTACAGGGTCTTGAGAGTGCAGAGCGCACACAACAAAAATACACATAAAATTTGAAGATGGTCAGAGAGAAATGGTAAAGATACATTTTCCAAGGAATAAGGACCTTTCAGATTGCGAACTTGGAAGGGCATGATGTGGTACAAGTTGGTCGTCGTCGAAAGAATTTCCTTTTTAAGCATGTACTCGTATGCATCAAGTCACAGTGTTTCCTTTCTTACATCCCTCACACTCTGTGGTGCTGGCCTTGTCGTGCTTTCATGACGTCAAGAGAGTCCCATCCAAAGTTGCCACATATTTTGTACATCTTACATCTTTGACTCATTAATCTCGCTGCTCCAATCCAGTGTCCATAGCATTTGCTCAAAGCAGTCTTACAAAAGCTCTCCCAACACAACTTCAATAACATATCATTCGGGCTGCTAATGTTCAGGTTGGATTGGCGAGAGAATCACGGAAAGTTGGTCCGTTACCGGCGGCAAACGTGGATGGCGAAGTCACGGCACTCCCCATTCGCTGCCTGACCCCGCGACTGCCCAAAGGGGCGCAGTCCGCACCCGTCCCTGCTTTGGTGGATGCTCAAAGCCTGCACCCTGACCCGCTCGTCACCATGTCCCAGGTACGTCATCGCGTACGTCACCATGTCCCAGGCACGTAATCGCGTACTTCACCATGTCCCAGGTACGTCATCGCGTACGTCACCATGTCCCAGGTACGTCATCGCGTACGTCACCATGTCCCAGGCACGTCATCGCGTACGTCACCATGTCCCAGGTACGTCATCGCGTACGTCACCATGTCCCAGGTACGTCATCGCGTACGTCACCATGTCCCAGGTACGTCATCGCGTACGTCACCATGTCCCAAGCACGTCATCGTGTACGTCACCATGTCCCAGGCACGTCATCGCGTACGTCACCATGTCCCAGGTACGTCATCGCGTACGTCACCATGTCCCAGGTACGTCATCGCGTACGTCACCATGTCCCAGCTACGACACCGCGTACGTCACCATGTTCCAGGGGCGTCATCGCGTAAGTCACCATGTCCCAGGCACGTCATCGCGTACGTCACCATGTCCCAGGCACGTCATCGCGTACGTCACCATGTCCCAGGTATGTCATCGCGTACGACACCACGTCCCAGGCAGGTCATCGCGTACGTCACCATGTCCCAGGCACGTCATTGCGTACGTCACCATGTCTCAGGTAAGTCATCGCGTACGTTACCATGTCCCAGGCACGTCATCGCGTACGTCACCATGTCCCAGGCACGTCATCGCGTAAGTCGTTTTTGGTTCCTTCATCCGCCTTGATGTCAAACACACGTTTTACTATTGATTTATTCTTTCTTGACGCTGCGTCTTTGAGCACCGAACATAACCCCATGTATATATCCTCCATTGTGTGTGTCTGTGTGTGTGTGTGTGTGTTAGCGCGCGCGCGTGTGTGTGTGTTTACCGACGTGTCCAAAGCCCCTGACATGAAAGGACATATATGATACTTTCACCTGTTGCAGCGAGCCCAGGTATGAACTTGAAACGGTGTGGTCGAACCGCACCGGTCATGTGTTGCGCTCCACCTGGCGTATGTGTTGCGTTGCAAACTGGAGACAGCGTGTACACTGTCGTCATGCCTGTGTGTTGCGCTCCACCTGGCGTATGTGTTGCGTTGCAAACTGGAGACAGCGTGTACACTGTCACCTTGCTTGTGTGTTGCGCTCCACCTGGCGTATGTGTTGCGTTGCAAACTGGAGACAGCGTGTACACTGTCACCTTGCTTGTGTGTTGCGCTCCACCTGGCGTATGTGTTGCGTTGCAAACTGGAGACAGCGTGTACACTGTCACCTTGCTTGTGTGTTGCGCTCCACCTGGCGTATGTGTTGCGTTGCAAACTGGAGACAGCGTGTACACTGTCACCTTGCTTGTGTGTTGCGCTCCACCTGGCGTATGTGTTGCGTTGCAAACTGGAGACAGCGTGTACACTGTCGCCTTGCTTGTGTGTTGCGCTCCACCTGGCGTATGTGTTGCGTTGCAAACTGGAGACAGCGTGTACACTGTCGTCATGCCTGTGTGTTGCGCTCCACCTGGCGTATGTGTTGCGTTGCAAACTGGAGACAGCGTGTACACTGTCACCTTGCTTGTGTGTTGCGCTCCACCTGGCGTATGTGTTGCGTTGCAAACTGGAGACAGCGTGTACACTGTCGCCTTGCTTGTGTGTGGCAGGACAGCTTCTTCAAGAGGCGCGCTGTCTCCTACTCCAAGCCCAACTCTCCCAAGAAAATCTTCTCCTCCAGCTCCACCCTGGTCTGCCGCATCTGCCAACTGGGGGAACTCGAGTCAGGTAGGCAGGCTACCTCTTTGTACTTACCTGTCACAGAAAATGTTTGTATGTAATAGACATAGTTCAAATCAACGGTTCCTAAACAGCTATGAACTGTTGAGAAAAGAGGTGCAGCGATTCGCTAATTTCACAATCGTGGACCTCATGTCGAGTAGCATGTCTTCTGTGCCCCGCTTTTTCTTCGAAAAATGTGTATGCCCTGTAGGAGGAAATCAAATTTACGATTTTTAATGCCCTGTAGGAGGAAATCAAATTTACGATTTTTAATGCCCCGTAGGAGGAAATCAAATTTACCATTTTTAATGCCCTGTAGGAGGAAATCAAATTTACCATTTTTAATGCCCTGTAGGAGGAAATCAAATTTACCATTTTTAATGCCCTGTAGGAGGAAATCAAATTTACCATTTTTAATGCCCTGTAGGAGGAAATCAAATTTACGATTTTTAATGCCCTGTAGGAGGAAATCAAATTTACCATTTTTAATGCCCTGTAGGAGGAAATCAAATTTACGATTTTTAATGCCCTGTAGGAGGAAATCAAATTTACGATTTTTAATGCCCCGTAGGAGGAAATCAAATTTACCATTTTTAATGCCCTGTAGGAGGAAATCAAATTTACCATTTTTAATGCCCTGTAGGAGGAAATCAAATTTACCATTTTTAATGCCCTGTAGGAGGAAATCAAATTTACCATTTTTAATGCCCTGTAGGAGGAAATCAAATTTACGATTTTTAATGCCCTGTAGGAGGAAATCAAATTTACCATTTTTAATGCCCTGTAGGAGGAAATCAAATTTACGATTTTTAATGCCCTGTAGGAGGAAATCAAATTTACGATTTTTAATGCCCTGTAGGAGGAAATCAAATTTACCATTTTTAATGCCCTGTAGGAGGAAATCAAATTTACCATTTTTAATGCCCTGTAGGAGGAAATCAAATTTACCATTTTTAATGCCCTGTAGGAGGAAATCAAATTTACGATTTTTAATGCCCTGTAGGAGGAAATCAAATTTACGATTTTTAATGCCCTGTAGGAGGAAATCAAATTTACCATTTTTAATGCCCTGTAGGAGGAAATCAAATTTACGATTTTTAATGCCCTGTAGGAGGAAATCAAATTTACGATTTTTAATGCCCTGTAGGAGGAAATCAAATTTACCATTTTTAATGCCCTGTAGGAGGAAATCAAATTTACCATTTTTAATGCCCTGTAGGAGGAAATCAAATTTACGATTTTTAATGCCCTGTAGGAGGAAATCAAATTTACGATTTTTAATGCCCTGTAGGAGGAAATCAAATTTACGATTTTTAATGCCCTGTAGGAGGAAATCAAATTTACGATTTTTAATGCCCTGTAGGAGGAAATCAAATTTACGATTTTTAATGCCATGTAGGAGGAAATCAAATTTACCATTTTTAATGCCCTGTAGGAGGAAATCAAATTTACGATTTTTAATGCCCTGTAGGAGGAAATCAAATTTACCATTTTTAAGTACTCAAACAATTGAGCATACGTATAAATGTGTATGCCCTGTAGGAGGAAATCAAATTTACCATTTTTAAGTACTCAAACATTTGAGCATACGTATAAATGTGTATGCCCTGTAGGAGGAAATCAAATTTACCATTTTTAAGTACTCAAACATTTGAGCATACGTATAAATGTGTATGCCCTGTAGGAGGAAATCAAATTTACCATTTTTAAGTACTCAAACAATTGAGCATACGTATAAATGTGTATGCCCTGTAGGAGGAAATCAAATTTACCATTTTTAAGAACTCAAACATTTGAGCATACTTATAAATGTGTATGCCCTGTAGGAGGAAATCAAATTTACCATTTTTAAGTACTCAAACAATTGAGCATACGTATAAATGTGTATGCCCTGTAGGAGGAAATCAAATTTGCGATTTTTAAGTACTCAAACAATTGAGCATACGTATAAATGTGTATGCCCTGTAGGAGGAAATCAAATT
>JAWQFJ010001490.1:0-2500 GCA_034096865.1 Theodoxus fluviatilis | reverse complement strand
TGATCATTCACTTACCATTCACTAGCGCATTCCAAAGCGATCTAACATGTGGATGCAGCTACAGTCCTGATTCTGAATACACCTCTCGCACCCACTGTTGTCACACACACACTCAACCAAGACAAACTTCACATCAACACCTCTCAACCAGCATCACGGCCACTGATAAAGGCACTTCCCTCACAACTCACTCACTCACTCACTCTATGCCTCACTCTCTGGATACGACAAATGACATACTCACTCAAAGCACTGCCACTCGCCACTCACTCATCTCCAGTAAAATCAACGTCACTGCATCCTTGCGACTCACTCACTCATCATCACGTCACATCACTCACTCACCACACCACGTCACCTTCACTCCACTCACTTCTATCTCACTCTAACCCTGTCACTCACTCTACTCACGTCAACATCAAGCACATTTGCTCACTCACTCACGCACCTCACTCATCTCACAGCATCAGAACGTCCACGCACTCACTCTCCACACATCACTCTACTCATGCGATCACTTCACAAGCAGCTCATTCTCACCACAGCTCACACAACTGAGGAGCTGCTTCCCACAGCACTTCAAACTCAGGTACGCCATTCTGTCAGCTATGATGGCACTCACTCACTCACCTCAGATTCACTCACTGTATACGACTCAACTGCACTCAATAATCTCGGCTCACTCAATCGACTGTCACGGTCACTCACTCACTCAACCCACCACCTCACTCACTCACTCACTCAGGCTCACCTACACTGCAAGACATCACACATGGCTCAATCAGAGAACAGTATCAAATCTTCTAAAAAAAAACTAAAACACCAAAAAACTCACAGTTTCGTCTGACAAGAAGACCCAATTTTGGCTCACCACTCATCACTCAAGTTGCCCAACAAAACCAATCGATCAATCAAGCACCTGCAAGCGCGGCCAGAACGGGTGCGGGATCGTAACTTCTGAAAACATGACCTCAGCAGAGACGCGGGTGGCTTTCATCAACCACCTGAGATTCGATTGACTTCCGGCAAGCCTGGAGGCTGTCAACTCGAGAACAGTTCTCAATCAAACCCCAGACCCGTGACACCACGTCTCCCCAGAGATAGATTTCTAACCCCTTTGGCAGATGATCGCAAACTTCTACGCTGCAGCCGATGAGAATTACAAATTTAAAGTGGTAACGCTGCTCTGGACCAGCTGGTGTGCCCTCGCCCGGCACCCTTCGCCCACCATCCCACCAAACAGCACACACGAAGTCTCTGTGACAAAGATCGGGTCTCTCTGTGCAAAACTTATGTCCACAAAGAACCACGAGGAGTGAAGACGGGTGCAGCCACTCATCTAGCCCCACACACCTTGCCTCTGTGACCAGCTTGATGAGGGGCTTGTGCCCCTGATGGAACTATCTTCCAGGATATGCCCTTTAACCGTGCAGCAAGGTCATCCCCCCCCCCCTCCCCACCACTGGCACTCGGCAGCAACAGTGCTACCGCAATACCCGGTTGACACCGTTCAAAAGAACTTAGAGCATGCAGGCTCACCCCCATTCCCCACCCCACAGGCAATGGAACCTCGTGCTCCTCACGTGTCCTAGTGAGATCTATATTGAGTTGGTGAGTTATCAGATAGAGGACAGATCAAAATTGTGGTAGAAACTTCGGTGTGAGTTTGGTATTGTTCGAATATAGTGCTAGTAATTTTGTCTGGCGATGGCAAAAAGCCAACAACTGCGTACTCGTTCTCCATCTGCAGGATCTCTACATAACTCTTTTGGACTCGCCTGCAACATTTTTGTTGGACTTGTGCTTATGTGTGCTTAGAGGGATGATTTTGCTTTCGTTGACTTCTCTCTTCTTGTTTGACCCTCTGCGTCTTAAAGCCGATCCTCTGTTAACTTGCATCTGTGTCTTCCTCGTACCTCACTTCCGTAAAAACCACGTTTTAAACACCACCACACACTCATGCTACAAGAAACGACAACTAGATCAGCCATGGGTTCTCCACTTGATCACCCCACACCACCCTTTATCCCATCCCTTCCCGCCGTGACCAATTTCTATGAATCCACTCCTGTGTCCAACCACGAAACTACGAAACATGTATTCATCTAGGCTAAAAGAGACCATACCCCCTTCAGCCCCGTTAAGATATACGTACACCAATTCCCCTGCGCCAAATCTGAGTACCCTGACTATCTAATTGCTTGCACCGATTCTCGTGTTTGTATCTTAATTCTTATAGTTATTTTTCTAGCTTTAATTTTCTTTCCAATTATTTCATCTCTGGTGATGCTTTGTTTCATGGGGGGCTGGGGCCTCCCGCACTCTCTCTCTCTCATAATCCTATGTTAGGATATCTATCGGTTATTGTCGTCATATTATATGTTGATGTCTATGCGTATCAGTATGGATATCTAGGTTATTCTGTCTTCGAAATGTCGAAGGGATCTTTGTCGATTGGTATATTATATACCAATGTCTTTGCAATAAATGTACGTAATCT
>JAWQFJ010001489.1:332452-359115 GCA_034096865.1 Theodoxus fluviatilis | reverse complement strand
AAAATGATATGAAAAAAACTACTTTTATCAAGTAAAAGATGCGTGGCCGGATGTATGAAAGTCGATCCTCAATATTTTCATACATCCGGTTAACCGGATTTAGTAAAGACCGGATGTATGAAAGACAAAAATTGGGTCCCGACGACTTTCTTACATCCGGTCTCGACTGTAATTGGCTGAAAGAGCCCGTGACCTCAAGACGTGCATCCATCTAATTATAGATCCATGCTTGAATTAACAGCTTTGTGTTGCATGACCTTGGATGACCTTGACCTTGGGTCAAGATCACATGTATTTTGGTAGGAAAAATGGGTAAAGCATTTCTTTGTGTATGATGTCATTGGTAGGTTTAGTTGTTTGACCTTGACCTTGAAGGTCACCTGAAGGTCAAGGTCATATAAAGGTCAAGGTCAAGCATGTGAGTCGTATGGGCTTTGCCCTTCTTGTCCAGGAATGAGGGCAGTTGTGTTTGCATCTACATTTGTGTTACAATTACTATGATCCAACCTTGATAGTTGAATCCTTTTTTGAAAATAAATTGTTGGGGGGAAAAAAAAGAAAAAATCAGAAGTCATGGGGGGAAAACAAACTGACTGACTGACTGACTGACTGACTGACATATTTAGTTATCCATCCATCCATCCACCCATCCATCCATCCATCCATCCATCCATCCATCCATCCATCCATCCATCCATCCATCCATCCATCCATCCATCCATCCATCCATCCATCCATCCATCCATCCATTTATCTATCCATTTATTTATCTATTTATCTATTCATTCATTTATTTATCTATCCATTTATGTATCTATTTATTTATCCATTTAATTTATTTATTTAATTATTTATTTATTATACTGACAGACACGTTTTATATGTAAATTTTGAATAAAATATGCAATGATCTATTACCATGTCTCTCCCCATGTGTATGTATTTTCTTGATGTGTCTGACGGAAACATTTTGATTGATTATGGGGCAGCCAAAGCCCTTTGTAACTATGCAGTTTCATTATCTTTTCATTACCTGATAAAACTATGTCTGACTTTACTTCAAAATGCCAAACTGTACATGTGACATTAAACTGCTCCTAGGTGTGTTCTATGAGACATGCCTGACTGCAGGCTGTCCATCAATTTCAGACTTTACAACCATCAAGGCCAAAACATGTATGTGTCCTAATTCAGGGTGGTGAGTGATGAACTTTGCCTAAGGCTGTGACCACATGTAGGCAGAAATGAGTTATCCAGGTCAAGCATATAACATGTTATCAGCACTTTAGTTTATCACAGTACTTTTAAAGATATGTTTATCTTTGATAATTTCATAATGTATCACTTTGCATCATGTGCCACAGAGATACATCGCACTTGATTTATCTTCTAAAGGGAATGAATACAGTTAAGTTCCAGTGAATAAGTTTTGCTCCACTCACCTGACTTAATGTCATTTGATGGATTTGCCTTTTCATGGTTATCCATCCATCTGTGACATCGTCAACCTTCACAGTTTGAATGCCATGTGAAGACAAGGAAATATCAGGGATTAATGGTTAGAGCTATGCAGCCAGCCAACGACTCAAGGACACTGCGGGTCATGACAGAGGGGGACCCAACATGAAAGCTGAAAACCTTGATAGAAGGGTCTCTCTGTCTACAGCCATCTGCTTATGCTTTCCTGGTCCTTCATTCAGGAGATTTCCTCACTACTTTTAAATTCTTTAAAATGCTTTTCACTGAAAATAAATATCAACCAACTCCCTCATATCAACAGCTACATTTCAGTTTGCAAGCAGTAATATGCACGTGGACATTTCTACAGATTTTGGCTAATCTTGAATGTAGAACTGGATCCCCAGAATCATACTTGTGATGACTGATAAATGCCTTTGTTTATGCAGTTCTACATGAACTTTTATGACATTGAAAGTAAATAAGTTTGAATTGCTCTCAGAATTTCATGGAGCAGCTCTCCAGCAGAGTGCATCTACTCTTTGGAGGAGCTCACAAGGAAACAGATAGAGGAGCATTACACATTAGGCACTATCTTTTGTATTCCACATCCCTGTCAGTTCCACCATTCCTCCTGTGAGCCAAGTTCTTCCTTTGAAATATTCCCCCTGTGGGTTTCTGGGTAAGAATTGACCCACCACATCTCCCTAAATAGGGACACTGTGACTTGATTTGCATTTACTTGATTCTAGCGATTGTCGTGCTTAGTGGCCTTACATCATGGCCTACAAAGGCTGATAGGCCGTAAAACTCCATCCATCCATCCATCCATCCTTTGAAATATGCTTTTTGTGTGATGCAAATGACTGGCATTTCAGAGTGGTGATTTTGTCCAAGATGAAGGCGCCTGTGGCTGTCTGCTCTGTCATGCCCTACAAGAAGAAGAGACCCTTCAGGTAAGGATGAAGTACCTGAGTCATCAGTAGGATGCAAACTGGTGTCTCTTACTTGTGGGGAAAAACATCAGGAATGCTGCTTCACAGCAGATAATGCATGATCGCAAGGGTTCCCTATGACAGTGCAAGTCAGTCGGCATGTAAGCCATATTTCCTTGCAAACCAGGGCTCTTAGCACTCCAAAGACTCCTAGAATCTTCTGGAAATTTATTCGCACCTAAAATCGGGAATCTTCTACTTTTCCTCATTTCACATAAAAACTCCCAACACTTTAACCTGCAATTTCTACCCACCTTGCCACTATTTTCTACCTATCACAAATGTTTTTTAATGGGAAATATGATAATTTTGCTCACACACAATACACTGATGGCACAGAACAGCAACAAAAAAGCTTGGCAATTCATCAGTTGGCAATGTCATCTGCATGTGGCCAGTCTTGAAACTTATGAGACAACACACTTCCACTTTCTGGGCAATTCTTGACGGGTATGAACAGACTTATCTATACTCTTGAAGTATAGCCCAACAGCAGAACTATGAATGATAATGGAATGGTGTTGAAGTGTCTGAGATGCAAGTTTCAGGACAGTTGACTTGTCAGTGAAAGGTATCACCTTTCTAAGAACCTGGGTTTATCATCTATATATAGACTCTTTCTTGTCCTCATGGCTCTTCTAGAACTTATGGATTTTTTTCTGTCTTGATTATCTAATCTAGCTCTAGATTTGTATAAAGTTTTTGCAAGCCAAAGTCAGAGCTGCTAGAGCTAGAGATCTCGGCATGAAACATATTTCATGTGCATCTGTGTGTAAGTATATAAATTCTACTGTTAAGTGAAAAAAGTGTTTCATCTCCATGAAAGACTCAGACATACCTCTGCCCTCTTTGAAGGATTTACATGCACTGGTGATATAAAGAATTCCTGAAGGACTTACTGCTGATATGTGTAGAAATACTGAAGCAGTGAAAGATTTACTGTCGATGTGTAGAATTACTGAAGCAGTGAAAGACTTACTGTTGATGTGTAGAATTTCTGAAGCAGTGAAAGACTTACTTTTGATGTGTAGAAATACTGAAGCAATGAAAGACTCACTGTTGATATGTGTAGAATTACTGAAGCAGTGAAAGACTTACTGGTGATATGTAGAATTACTAAAGCAGTGAAAGATTTACTGTCGATGTGTAGAATTACTGAAGCAGTGAAAAACTTACTGTTGATGTGTAGAATTACTGAAGCAGTGAAAGACTTACTGTTGATGTGTAGAATTACTGAAGCAGTGAAAGACTTACTGTTGATGTGTAGAATTACTGAAGCAGTGAAAGATTTACTGTTGATGTGTAGAATTACTGAAGCAGTGAAAGACTTACTGTTGATGTGTAGAATTACTGAAGCAGTGAAAGACTTATTGTTGATGTGTAGAATTACTGAAGCAGTGAAAGACTTACTGGTGATATGTAGAATTACTGAAGCAGTGAAAGACTTATTGTTGATATGTGTAGAATTACTGAAGCAGTAAAAGACTTACTGTTGATGTGTAGAATTACTGAAGCAGTGAAAGATTTACTGTTGATGTGTAGAATTACTGAAGCAGTGAAAGATTTACTGTTGATATGTGTAGAATTACTGAAGCAGTGAAAGATTTACTGTTGATGTGTAGAATTACTGAAGCAGTGAAAGACTTATTGTTGATGTGTAGAATTACTGAAGCAGTGAAAGATTTACTGTTGATGTGTAGAATTACTGAAGCAGTGAAAGATTTACTGTTGATGTGTAGAATTACTGAAGCAGTGAAAGATTTACTGTTGATATGTGTAGAATTACTGAAGCAGTGAAAGACTTACTGTTGATGTGTAGAATTACTGTGGCAGTGAAAGACTTACTGGTGATATGTAGAATTACTAAAGCAGTGAAAGACTTATTGTTGACGTTTAGAATTACTGAAGCAGTGAAAGACTTACTGTTGACGTGTAGAATTACTGAAGCAGTGAAAGACTTACTGTTGATGTGTAGAATTACTGAAGCAGTGAAAGACTTACTGGTGATATGTAGAATTACTAAAGCAGTGAAAGATTTACTGTTGATGTGTAGAATTACTGAAGCAGTGAAAGACTTATTGTTGATGTGTAGAATTACTGAAGCAGTGAAAGATTTACTGTTGATGTGTAGAATTACTGAAGCAGTGAAAGATTTACTGTTGATGTGTAGAATTACTGAAGCAGTGAAAGATTTACTGTTGATATGTGTAGAATTACTGAAGCAGTGAAAGACTTACTGTTGATGTGTAGAATTACTGTGGCAGTGAAAGACTTACTGGTGATATGTAGAATTACTAAAGCAGTGAAAGACTTATTGTTGACGTTTAGAATTACTGAAGCAGTGAAAGACTTACTGGTGATATGTAGAATTACTAAAGCAGTGAAAGACTTACTGTTGATGTGTAGATTTTACTGAGAGACTTACAGGTGGTGTGAAGAATTACTGAAGGAGTTAACTGTGAGACAGTGTCCATGGTGAGTACAATAAGTTAATGAAGTTTAATAAGTAATATGGTTCAGTTGCACATATGCTGACCAGTATTTATAATTACTTTTTAGGGGGGGGTCATATTTATAGTTTTTGATGTGAAAAATGTTTTCCAGGCCTCCTAAACTATAAAAAAAACAACTCATTGAAAACCTTGTAGAATCTTATACTTTATAGAAATGTTTGCTCTGTGCGTGCTAGAGCCCTGTTGCAAAGTGAATAGAAATGCACTGTCTTGATGTGAAGGATGGATTATGGGAGTTGAAGATGAAGGAAAGCTATGGGCAAGCCCTGCAGCCATGCACCAGATCACAGAGAATCCACTGGCTCAGTCTGTTGGGGAGTTACAGACTAGTAGGAAATGTGTAAGCCTCTCCTTCTCCATTATGGTCCCCCTGTGGGTTTGGGGTAAGAATTGACCCACCGCTTCTCCCCACGAGATTCCTAAGAGTCGAATAATAGGGACATCGTGACTTGAATTGCACTTACTTGGAACTCTTCTAGTGATTTTCTTGCTTGGCCTTATATAGCCTACAAAGGCTGATAGGCCGTAACACTCCATCCATCCATCCATCTCCATTATGGTGGTCAGGCAAGGGATGACTGGAGAGATGGGCTGTATTTACCATCTTCTATTAGATGCTTTTATCTGCTTGCTATTTTGATGCTAACATAGGATTGTGGAGAGGAGATCTAGTAATTTGAATATAATAATGGGACTGGTTATTTCATCAGATAGTTGTTTTTCTTTTAATGAAGAATTTGGTATTTTTGTGTGCAAATGATGTATGAGCAAATTGTCAAGGAATTCTCAGTGTTTGTAATTTAGGATGTTCTTGAAAAGGGTTTGCGTTTTCTCTCATAGTTGAGCAACTTGCACCATTGAGATTAGGGTTTGTTGTTGTTGTTTTAAATGGAAGAAGTCAAAGCAGAATGAAAGTGTTAAACTCACTGACTTCCTGCCATATTGATGGGATCGTTCCCAATGAGCTTGGTTTGCTTTGAACTTTGTTTGCTTTTAGATCAACACCCACTAAAGTAGGGGACACCTCCATTGATAAGGTTTTTCAATGCCACAAAAGTGAAATTACATTGAGTGTGTAAGTATGATGCTTTTGTTTGCCTGTGCAATGATTAGGAAAATGCTCAGACCAATTTTTGTACTGTTTTGTTCTTTCTCAATGACACTGATGAACATCCTCGTGTGTTGGTTTTGTATCTTGTGTTTGCAACACTGGAGGATTGAAATCAGCCCTCCCTTTGCCAACGATTGGAACTGATGTAGCTGGTGCACACACCCTAGCAGTCTGTTGAAGTAACTTCCCTGTGCTTGAAATGTGCCCCACCTTACAGGAGATGAAAAACCTAGTTTGATTAATATGTATTGATTCAGAGGAAATTGCATCTATCCATAGGGATATTGGGCAGAACCTTTATTTGGCTTTTTTTGCCATAGCATATCTTGTCATGGAAAAATGGTCTTCGGTTCTGCAAGTCTGAGATGAAGCAGACCCAGGTTGATGGGCTAAGTTGATGCATCTGGAAAATCTTCAGACAATAACAGCTGAAAATTTGCTTTGGGATTTCCTCATTCCACAAGTTGTCCTTCCTGTGCAGGTTGGGCCCTGTTCTACTAGTAAGGTGGGAACACTTCCGAAGGACACAAGGGCCAAATTAATGCTGACAGAACCTCTGCATGCCAATCCAAACTGCGAATATTGAGCACACCGTGCTTCACTAAGCTAAACCGTTTCCCTTCATGGTCACCTGATCCTTCCCCTCCATCACATGCTTCAGTAAAGATGTTTGTATGGCCGTCCATGCAGCAGGTTGCAAGTTTTTGACTCACATGCGAAGCAAAAGTGAGTCTATGTACTGAGCCGTGTCGTCCGTCCGTCCGTCCGTCCGTCCGGGCGTCCGTCCGTCCGGGCGTCCGTAAAAAACTTAAACGTTGGATTTTTCTCGGAGACTATTAAGTCTATCAACACCAAATGTAGCATGATGGTGTATGATGACAAGGCCTCAAAAAACATACATAGTGACTTGACCTTGCTTCAAGGTCAAGGTCACAGGAGCCATAAATGTGGTCTCAAAAACAGTCATTTTTCACATTTTCCCAATTTTCTCCCACGTTATTGAGAATGGCGACCTTAGCTACAAGTGGTATATAGGTCAAAGCAAGCCCTATCTTTTGATACCAGTTTGGTTGACCTTGCTTCAAGGTCAAGGTCACAGGAGCTCTTCAAAGTTGGATTGTATACATATTTTGAAGTGACCTTGACCCTGAACTATGGAAGATAACTGTTTCAAACTTAATAATTATGTGGGGCACATGTTATACTTTCATCATGAGACACATTTGTTCACATATCATCAAGGTCAAGGTCATTTTGACCCTTATGAAATGTGACCAAAATGGGGTAGTGAACCACTAAAAGTGACTATATCTCATGGTAGAAAGTGCCAATAAGCACCATTGTGCTTCCTATGTCTTGAATTAACAGCTTTGTGTTGCATGACCTTGGATGACCTTGACCTTGGGTCAAGGTCACATGTATTTTGGTAGGAAAAATGTGTAAAGCATTTCTTTGTGTATGATGTCATTGGTAGGTTTAGTTGTTTGACCTTGACCTTGAAGGTCACCTGAAGGTCAAGGTCATATAAAGGTCAAGGTCAAGCATGTGAGTCGTATGGGCTTTGCCCTTCTTGTTTAAACTTTGGTTTTGTATTAATCTGGGACAATTAGGCCTGCAAAATCACCCAGCTCAAAGCTAATCATAAACAAGACATATTACTCCACACCTTATGCAGTTTTCATAGTAATAACATTACAGTTTTTTGACAAAAGTCATGTGTGCCTTTCTGCATATGAGAGATGTTTGCTCTCTCATGGCTGATGAGTATAGTGTTTGCCTTGAAACGTAGAAATGCAGACAAGAGCATTCCAAACATGCAGCAGATCACTAAATAACAAGCTGCTATCATCCTACTAGACTAGCAGTCTCGCAGTAACTGTACTTGAGCACTGTATAGACCCCTCCACAAAACATAACTTGATGCTTTTTGTGTCGGTGTGCTTGATCAGGAATAACCAATCTGCCACATCGTTTGGCTTGCTGCCTCCACCATGTTAGGCTAGTTGGCATGTGCTGACACACATCCATCCGTCTTGCTACTATTGTCAACATTGCTTCCAACTGGTTAGTTGAAAGGCATTGTATCGATGTTCTTCGTGTGCATTGTTGAATTGTCTGACATTTAATGGAATTGAAACCTCAAGTAGTTGCGTTTGTTGATTTCAAGGAAATATTTCTTGCCTTCATAAATCTGGTGCATCAGCATTAGTTGAGTATATGAAATGTAGCATTTGAAGCTCCTGAGGTTTTGTATCAGTGGACATGTAGCTAAATAATAGCACTTTTAAATGAGAAATCTAATGATATCAAAATGGAGTGTGTATAACTGTGCCATTTATGAGCTCAGAAAATAAATTGACTGTGCCCTGTAATTTTTCATGTGGCCATTTTGAGTAATAAGTCATTATTTGGTACTCTGTGAAGACTGGTGGGTTGAGAATGATGTTCAGTCATTTTTGTTTGTTGCTTTGATTTGCCATGATTGGATTGGCTTGGAGGTTTTCGGGAGGAGAGCAGTCAGGCTGCTTGCTCATGTTTCATGGCTGACTTGGTCATTGGCCAAGTCATGTGGTCATGCCATAGTGCTGATCTCCTTCATCTTGCCATTGCTGACCTCAGTACTTTATTGATCAATTAATTCATCTTTCACGTGACTCCTTTGCTATGGGAGATCATGAGTATGTGATTTGCTTCTCATGTATAACAGGTAGACTTTTGGAGGCTGTGAGGGAGATGCTTCTCTGTGTGTGTGTGTGTAGTGTGTGTGTGTGTGTGTGTGTAGTGTGTGTGTGTGTGTGTATGTGTATATGTGTGTGTATGTAATGGTGTGTAGTGGTGTATATAGTGGTGTGTGTGTGTGCATGTAATGGTGTGTGTGTGAGTGTTTGTGTGTGTAGTGATATGTGGTTGTGTGTGTAGTGGTGTAATGTGTGTATGTGTGTGTGTGTGTGTGTGTGTGTGTGTGTGTGTGTGTGTGTGTGTGTGTGTGTGTGGTTGTGTGTGTAGTGGCATATAGTGAGTGTGTATATGTGTGTGTGACTGTGTGTGTGTGTGTGTGTGTTGTGTGTGTGTGTGTGTGTGTGTGTGTGTGTGTGTGTGTGTGTTTAGTGGCATACAGTGGAGTGTGTGTTGTGTGTGTGGTGTGTTTTTGTGTTTGTGTGTGTGTGTGTTCAGTGGCATATAGTGGTGTGTGTGTGTGTGTGTGTGTGTGTGTGTGTGTGTGTGTTTGTGTGTGTGTGTGTGTGAGTGTGTGTGTGTGGTGTGTGTGTGTGTGTGTGTGTGTGTATGTGTGTGTGTGTGTGTGTGTGTGTGTGTATGTGTGAGTGTTTGTGATGTATGATGTAGTGTGTGTGTGTGTGTGTGTGTGTTTGTGTGTGTGTGTGTGTGTGTGTGTGTGTGTGTGTGTGTGTGTGTGAATGAATTAATCTTTTTATTAATGTCCCTCAGCAGAAATGCCTGAAACGAAACTGCAAATATGTAGACTATCAGCTTGTACTCTGAATAGTTTTCACCACACTCATCTGCATTACCCTCAGACCAACTGGGCTTCTAAGCTAAGAATACAGAATCATTAGTTCATTCACAAACATCTGTGTCAATACCCTAGATGCACTATTTTGGAAATCAAAGAATTTTTCGTCGAGCGTCTTCAGCAATATGTTATGAACTGTAGCACATTTCTAATGACAATATAATGTAAATGTCAGGGTTGAGATGTTATGTGCTTGAAGGGGTATTGCAGCACACGAAAAACCTTCCAATGCAGTAAAGTTTATTTAAAAAATCACTTATCTCAATGATGACAACTAAAATTATGTGGGTAAAAGTGGGAGTAGCTATGAATAGTGGATAATTCAGTTTAACATACAGAGCCAAAATCCTGCATGAGGCAGACAGGAAAAATGTAGGACCACAGGCGGGGACTGAACCCGTGACCTTTTGGTTAGCGCCCGAAATGCTCTACCTGCTGAGCTACCATGGTCCATGCTGTCTTCTCCTGTCTACACTGCCTTGTAATAGCAACTGCTGTCTCAGTCTTACATGCCCGGATGACCGGAATCCCAATAAAAAGATTCTGGTGATCCAGGCATGTAAGACTGAAAGATGGAAATATCAGCACGTGTTCATCAATTCTCTGATGAAGGCTTTTCGAGTTATAACATTTTTATCTTTAAAAGTGTTGCATCACTTTTCATAACAGCTCTCAACATTATCCACCATCATTTTTACATATTCTCATTTCTACAAGTGATCAAAGACGGAACCATGTAGAGAGCATTTCCATGCAAACTATTAGTTTCAGCTGGTCAGTATGTTTTGCACACTGGGCGCAATATCTTGCCATGTGACTGATGCATGAAGTGTGCATTGCACCTGTGCAGGAAGTTAGAGATTGCTGGAAAGTAGGTTTCCGGTGGACAGAAGCAGTTTAGCCTAAACTTAAGTCTACTTGGGCAGGGCCAAGCTGGAAGTCTCTATGTTACCCAACTCTGAGCTAATCTGCCACGAGGACTCATGCAGCATGATTCAATCCTTACTGCAGGGTTGTGATATGACATTAAGCTGATTCAGTTCAGATTGGATTTACAGGAATAGCCTCATCTGGAGACAGGGATGTGATCAAATGACAGAGAATCCTTGTGATGACATAAAAGCTAATGATCAAGCCCCTCTGAACTGGGTTTGACGAGTGTTGGTGGAATTAGGTTCATATGCAGACCAAACATGTAATCTGTAGAATTAAAGTTGCCTTAGATGCGCATCCCCCCCCCCCCCCCAACCCCCCCTCACCCCCAAATAAAAAAGAGTAAAAATTTTCATATTGGCAGTCAAGTCTGAAGACAGCTTTTATTCATACAAACACAGGAGAACAAGAAAAGGAATTTTGAATGACATTTCATACTTATAGACATATTTATTAATTATATGTTTTCTTTATGGCATAATCTGTTGAAAGGGTTGTTCTTCATTGATTTGATGATTGTGGAAGATCATGCCTTCCTAATTTTTTCTTTTTTCTTTTCACAAAGTGTTGATTGCATACAGATGGATGAATATAAGCTTCATTATGTTGTTAGATGGCAGGGTTATGCCTTTGACTGTCACCAGAGATAATGGAACTGTTCCCTTGTTTGTTTGTTTGTATCTTTATGAAAGCAAAATTGTTTCATTGGAAAGTATTTTACCTATCTGTTACTGTTCTTTTTTTAATGGAAAAAAGGGGAACATTTACATCAGACACCTTTACATTGCACATTAATAGATATTGTACAGTTTGTGGGAGTGGGTATTTCATGCACTGTTTCTACTTGCAGGACCGATTTCAGTGAGGAGGTGAGGAGTCGCCACCACTCGGGTCATTCTGGGTCACGGTCAATATCCTCCAATGATGACCTCCTCATTGTTGGCCTGCAAGCAGTCGGCAGAGTGGAGGATGGACAGGTAGGGAGAGAGAGAGGAGGGGTGGGAGATTGGGGGAGGGGGGTTATCTACATTGAGAGAGAGCCTACATTGAGAGAGAGAGAGGGGGGGTGGGGTGGGGGTGGATGATTTAGGGGGGGGGGGGGTCCTACATTAAGAGATAGAAAGAGAGAGAGAGAGGGGGGGGGACCTACATTGAGAGAGAGACATTGAGAGAGAGAGAGAGGGGGGTGGGGTGGAGGATTTGGGGGGGGGGGGGGGGGAGCCTACATTGAGAGAGAGATGGTACATTTCACCATCTTTGTGTATAAAGATGTCTTCAAAACTGTTAGCTCCTCTTATATGCTAATATAACACTCACAAGGGGAGTAAAGTTTCTCCCTATCTGTCATTCTAATTACATTTCTACCTAACCACTCTGGTACTTCCCTGTCTGCATCTGTACATATGCTACAAGCCCACAACAGTGCTACAAAGAAATAAATCAATAGTGCTTTTGAAATGGCCGCTGGTAATGGCGTGTAACTGGAGATAAAGGTTGCAGTGAATATAAGTGCCACCAACCACTCTGGAGATGGGATCTGTTGATCACTGTGAAAAGTGTACCTTTTGTCCTTCATGTGGGGTCCATCTTGCTTTGTTACTGTTGCACTTTGCAGTCCTATGTATGTAGGTACGGTCTCTGAGTGTCCCACCAGGATGCTCAAAACGTATCAGTTCTGGAGAAAAGTAGTGTTTTCAGCTTCTTCTTTTTTTAAGATTTGAAGGAGTAACGTAATCTCATGGATTTTAGAATGTCATCCCACAGAACCACTCTGGCAAATAAAAAAGGAGCTCTGGCCATATTTGTTATTTTCTTTTTTTAAATTCCTTGGTTTGAGGATCTGAGGTTTCTTGGTGGCATTTAGTTAGCAACTCCATCAGATACAATGGAGTACATCCTGTCAGACACTTGAACCCGAGACAGAAAATGGAAGTAAAACTAGAGAGTGATAGGCCATAAGTATTCCCTTCTGACTGCTCTTGGACATATCTCTCTTTTTTTACTTTTATAGCTGTGTTCCTTCAAGTCTTTTTCTTGCCTAATAATTGCATTTTGAAAACAGAAAGTGTCCTTTTAACAGCTACCTCCAGGTTGATATTTCTTTGGCCAGGACGTGTCCTACTCCCAGTTTCTGGTGCCCTCAAACTCCAAGCAACTGCGTAAAGCCAACTCAGAGCTTGTGGGCATGATGCCGGATGCCTGTCATCTGTATGGTGAGCCCAGCCTTCTTCCTGCTCTCTAGAATGCTGTATCTCGGCATGGCTGTGAGAGGCAGTCCGGGATGCAGGAATAGTTGTGTATGAACAGTATTTGCCTGTGTATTTAGTAGATTTTGCTGCAAGTGTGATATTTTGAGTAGTAAGTACTAGTATTAAAAAAAGAAAGATAAAAAGCAGAATTAAATGTTATGTTTCATATTACCAAAAAATACCTGTCATAAAAGCGAGTTTTATAGTTAGTCTGTAAAACAAGGTGATACCACAAATGCACTTTTGGAAGTTTCATGTGAATTGCTTACTGTTACATATATTTTTCAGTCTAAAATCTATCTCTATTGACTTAAAATGTAACATTCTTGTTACCTATAGTAATGTGTTTTTTGAGATTTTGACAACAGAATTTTCCCTAATGTCTTGTTGAGACCCTTTGCTGTAATAATTAAATTCAATGTACACTTTTGAGAGAGACATTTTGCATGATGGATTTAAAATGCTTCATTTCATAACAGATTTGCTGTTGATGGATGAATGAACCTAGGGCTATGGAAGTGGGTCAGATTCCCCCCCCTTTTTATACATTTCCTCATCCATTTTACCCAATATCCACACTCACACACACACCTCCTCCTCCCTTATGACCCCTCAATCCCTTTCATCACCATGTACTTGTAGTTTGCCCCCTTCAAGGCCATGGTAAGCCTGCCAGAGGGGATTTCAAGTTAGAGTGCATGAAATCTTCCAGTGCAGCCAGTCTTTGCTGCTGCTGTTGTTGATGGCAACAGCTTCCTTGCTGTCTTGAGACAAGCCCACACTGGGCATCAGGGGTGTCAGGTCAACTGGAAAGCTAAAATACATGAGAGAATTTCAGTGTAGAACTGAAGTGTGAAGAGATTGATCAGAGATGAGATCTGCCTTCCTCTCCATCCAATTTTTTCTTCTCCGCCTTTCTCCTTTGCTGGGTGACTTTAATGGTTCAGGTTGAAGGCAGTGTCTAGTGCTTGAATGGATAAAGAAGTCAGGGGGGTAAATTGTATCCTAAATGGTGTTTAAATGACTCACATATTTTGTTAGGCCCCTGTGTATTTCAGGTTTATTGTTTAGCATTTGTTAACACATGCATGCTTTTCTCACTCCACTGCATCAACAACATTCTCAGCTTGCCTACTTATTATCTTTTTTTTCTCCCCCTCTTAGCAATGAAATTTCACTGCCAGCTTTTCTTATTTTTATTAATTATCGACCTTTTTGGCTCATTTTTGCCTTGGATTTCTGTATTTCTTTTGTATGTATATTTTATAGTAGGTTGTCTGCAATCACCTTGACTGAAAGACTCACAAGTATATCCCCATAGATATGTGTTTGTGTTAAGCATTTTTACATGCTCATTTATTTGTAATACTGTTCACAATGTTTTATGAATAATAGTGATTTGATTTGAATTCTTCGTTGAATTAGATGGGTGCTTTTTTCTTCCTTTGAAAACTTCTACTCACTGTCTTGTCCCTTTGAGTTTTCCCTTGTGAGTTTGGGGTAAGAATTGACCCACCTCCTCTCCCTACGACATTCGTAAGAGGTGAACAACTAGGGACACCATGATTTGTTTCACGTTTACTCTAAACTGTTCTAGTGATTGTCTTTCTCAATGGCCTTACATAGCCTACAAAGGCTGATAGGCCATAAAACACCATCCATCCATCCATCCATCCATCCATCCATCCATCCATCCATCCATCCATCCATCCATCCATCCATCCATCCATCCATCCATCCATCCATCCATCCATCCATCCATCCATCCATCCATCCATCCATCCATCCATCCATCCATCCCTTTGAGGTTTTAAATCTGACTTGCTTTGAATCACTCATTGTATTTCATATTTTGCATGTTATTGTTTCAGCCAGATCATATTTTGATGTCTGACTTTTTTTTCTCTCTTGAGTTTTTAAAGATTGTAATTAAAATGTGTTATCTGCATGTTTGGAAGTCTTTGGTCATACATCTTCATAACTTTGACCCTTGGTCATTTCACTGTGTGAATGTAGGCTCTATCCCACCCCATTCGACTTTCACTCCAGAGCACCACTAGACTTTGCTTTATGGTTTGTTCGTGACAGTTTCCAACATACTTTTTTTTCTGCTCTGAAACCTAAAGAATGAGACAACCATCAAGTGAAATTGCAGTTGCTTGAAGTGATTCACAGTGTTCTTTGGACACCATGTTGGCTTGGCAGTTGCATCTATGAAAACTCTGAAGACCCGGAGCTGGAGTGCCACAGTGTTAGGTAGATGATAGGCTTCCACTACTCATCAAAGTGGCCTGTGAGTAGTTTGAAAAACTTGGCGCACAACAGAAAAACTTCACAGTGTTGAGGTTTGTTTTGTCAAAGGTGACAAGGTTTGAGGCTGTAACTCTCTTTTGAAATTGAAAGGTTATTAGAAGAATGCATTCCTGGTTAATTGAGGGTAGTGGAGCTCACTGACACCACAAACAGAAACGGCTCACTCCATAAATTCAAGTGCATGGCTAATTGAAAACAACTTCAGATGCTGACATTTTGTAAGCAGTTTATATTTATTTATCCTTCCAGGGAGGTCCTCACAGCTTTGTCTGCCTGTCTGTCTGTCTGTCTGTCTGTCTGTCTGTCTGTCTGTCTGTCTGTCTGTCTGTCTGTCTGTCTGTCTGTCTGTCTGTCTGTCAGTCCTGACTTAACAGCTGATATCTCAAAAACTACTATACAGATTTCCTTGAGATTTTGCACACTTACTGGAAGTTAGGTTCGATTGAATGTATCAAATTTTCAGAATCAAGGTTTGAAAAGAAAGTGACTTTTTGTACGTTTTGGTGTTGCAAAGAAGGCAAGGGACGACACTCTGTCCCGACTCGAGGGAAGTTTTGGCATGTGTGACATGATCAGTTGACTTTGAATAACGTGACGTAATTTCGAGGAGATTCGACATTGGTGAAGGAGAAAGAAGGAGGTTTTATCCCTCCAGGTTTACTGGAGGTCCTCACAGCTTGATTTATTTATTTGTTGTTTGTTTATCTATCTATCTATCTATCTATCTATCTATCTATCTATCTATCTATCTATCTATCTATCTATCTATCTATCTATCTATCTATCTATCTATCTATCTATCTATCTATCTATCTATCTATCTATCTATCTATCTATCTATCTATCTATCTATCTATCTATCTATCTATCTATCTATCTATCTATCTATCTATCTATCTATCTATCTATCTATCTATCTATCTATCTATCTATCTATCTATCTATCTATCTATCTATCTATCTATCTATCTATCTATCTATCTACCTGCTACCCACTTTTTTTTTTTTTTTTTACATTGCTTATTTCTTTCTTTTCCTGTATTTCCCTCCTTTTGTTTCATCTTTTGTCTTTTTTCTTGTCTTTGTTCTCTTTTGGTTCTTTTTTTTGGTTTTTTTTTTTTATTTTTTCTTCTGTCTTTTCTTTTTTTAATTTGCTTTTTTGTTATTGTATTTTTTGTTTTTTTTTTTGTTCTTTTTTTTTTTTTATTTTTTTATTTTTTTTTTTGTTTTCTTGATTTTTTTATTTTTTTGTTTTTTATTGTGAGAATCGTCTTTTTTTGTTTCCGTGTATAAAAGCATCTTGATCGGTTTTTTTGCTTATGTCGGATTGGCCATCTGAAGTGATAAGGGACCGAAAAGGGTTTGAATGAAACCAGAGATGGGGGCCACTGAACGTGATAAAGGAGAAGGTCGCGCTGACTGAAGTGATTCTATAGTGAGAAGGTTTTTTTTTTTAGAAACACCTTTGTATGAGTGTTTTTACTCTTATTTGGATCGTTTCGGCAGATCATCTAGAATGATTTGATTCCACTGGATTGTATGGATAGGCTGTGTTTTATTCTAAACATCTTAGAGGTTTATTGTGGTGGACTACTGTATGTGAAAGGAGAAGTGTGTTGAAACAGAGGTTGGTGGCCACTGAAGGAATAAGGAGAAAGTGAAACAGATGATGGGTGGCTACTGAAGTGATAATGGGAAGGTGAAACAGAGGATGAGTGGCTACTGAAGTGATAATGGGAAGGTGAAACAGAGGATGGGTGGCTACTGAAGTGATAAGGAGAAGGTGAAACAGAGGATGGGTGGCTACTGATGTGATAAGGAGAAAGTGAAACAGATGATGGGTGGCTACTGAAGTGATAATGGGAAGGTGAAACAGAGGATGGGTGGCTACTGAAGTGATAAGGAGAAGGTGAAACAGAGGATGGGTGGCCACTGATGTGATAAGGAGAAGGTGAAACAGAGGATGGGTGGCCACTGAAGGAATAAGGAGAAAGTGAAACAGATGATGGGTGGCTACTGAAGTGATAATGGGAAGGTGAAACAGAGGATGAGTGGCTACTGAAGTGATAATGGGAAGGTGAAACAGAGGATGGGTGGCTACTGAAGTGATAAGGAGAAGGTGAAACAGAGGATGGGTGGCTACTGATGTGATAAGGAGAAGGTGAAACAGAGGATGGGTGGCTACTGAAGTGATAAGGAGAAGGTGAAACAGAGGATGGGTGGCTACTGAAGTGATAAGGAGAAGGTGAAACAGAGGATGGGTGGCCACTGAAGTGATAAGGAGAAGGTGAAACAGAGGATGGGTGGCCACTGAAGTGATAAGGAGAAGGTGAAACAGAGGATGGGTGGCCACTGAAGTGATAAGGAGAAGGTGAAACAGAGGATGGGTGGCCACTGAAGTGATAAGGAGAAGGTGAAACAGATGATGGGTGGCTACTGAAGTGATAATGGGAAGGTGAAACAGAGGATGGGTGGCCACTGAAGTGATAAGGAGAAGGTGAAACAGAGGATGGGTGGCTACTGAAGTGATAATGGGAAGGTGAAACAGAGGATGGGTGGCTACTGAAGTGATAAGGAGAAGGTGAAACAGAGGATGGGTGGCCACTGAAGTGATAAGGAGAAGGTGAAACAGAGGATGGGTGGCCACTGAAGTGATAAGGAGAAGGTGGCTACTGAAGTGATAAGGAGAAGGTGAAACAGAGGATGGGTGGCTACTGAAGTGATAAGGAGAAGGTGAAACAGAGGATGGGTGGCCACTGAAGTGATAAGGAGAAGGTGAAACAGAGGATTTGTTTCCACTGAAGTGATAAGGAGAAGGTGGCTACTGAAGTGATAAGGAGAAGGTGAAACAGAGGATGGGTGGCTACTGAAGTGATAAGGAGAAGGAGAAACAGAGTGTACAAAATCATAGGGCTCAGAAGCAGGTGGAAAAGATGGACAGAAATAGGACGAAAGATGTGAACGGAAAGTGGGTGGTAGGAAACACACGACCCACGCAACTGGACATTTGCTCTGGGTCTACACAGGAATAAAGATAGCAGTCCTCATGATTACTAGGACACGAAGGCACACATAGTCTTGTGAGAGAAGATATTCGATAATCAAACACATGCAGGCCATGTCTGGTAATGTATAGCTGTTGCGTATTGTCGGATACAGCTCATCACATCCAGTATTAGTCATTTGATCCAGTAAAATCGATTCCACCCTCTCTCAAGAGAAAAGCCGTGCGAAGCATACTTTTGGATTGGCGTTATATTCATTTCGGCTCCGGCATCATGAAAAGGGGGAGAAGATTCTTGTTATTTGTGACCATCAGTGTGTGTGTGTATGTGTGTATGTGTGTATGTGTGTATGTGTGTATGTGTGTATGTGTGTATGTGTGTATGTGTGTATGTATGTATGTATGTATGTATGTATGTATGTATGTATGTATGTATGTATGTATGTATGTATGTATGTATGTATGTATGTATGTATGTATGTATGTATAATAATAATAATACAGACTATTTATAACGCACATACCTTCCCTAATAGCAAGCTCATGGCGTGTACAATGATAAAGTCTACACTCATACAAAACATTCTAACACTCACATACTATACAATTGAAATAAAAAGAACAATTAAATACAATACAATTAATTAAGTAGCAGGCAAAACACGAAACATAAAAGAGGCGCCTTCACTGCTCGTCAGGAAAGACTGACCGGAACAGGTGTGTCTTGAGGGAGGTTTTGAACTGGGACATGGAATTAGAGTGACGGACAGGGAAAGGTAGGCTATTCCATGTTACAGGGCCGATGTAGGAAAAAGCTCGCTGTCCTTGGGTTATCTTTTTGCGACGGGGGACATTTAACGTTTTGGTGTCTGCAGCTGAACGGTTATTTCTAGCGGGGGTGTAGACAGTGAGAATTTCTTTGAGTGCGTGTGGTGCAGTTTGATTGAAGAAGTTGAAACACATAATGGCTAGCTTATACTCTATCCTCTGAGCGACGGGGAGCCAATGCAGTGCACGAAGGAGTTTGGATGTGGGAGTTCTCTTGGGACATCTAAAGATTAATCTAGCAGCAGTGTTTTGGACTTTTTGCAGTTTGTTTAGCAGAGTGCCAGGAATGCCGGCAAGAAGAGAATTTCCATAATCAAGACGGGACAGAACAAGGGAAGTGACAAGGGTTTGAGTGGCCTGTTGTGAAAGATAGTGACGAATAGTGCCAATTTTCCTTAACTCGTAGTAAGCTAACTGGCAAACTTTGTTCACATGAACTCTCATAGAAAGATCATCATCGAACATGACACCTAAGTTCCTAACAGACTTTGAGAATTCTATCTCACTCTGGCCTATGGTTAGTTTTAGGGCCTGATCGAATTCGCCTCTACCGCCAACCAGGAGAGCTTCGGTCTTTGAATCATTAAGTTTGAGTTTGTTCTGTGTCATCCACTGTTTCACATCAGAAATACAAAGTTCACTATGTATGTATGTATGTATGTATGTATGTATGTATGTATGTATGTATGTGTGTGTGTGTGTGTGTGTGTGTGTGTGTGTGTGTGTGTGTGTGTGTGTGTGTGTGTATGTATGTATGTATGTATGTATGTATGTATGTATGTATGTATGTATGTATGTATGTGTGTGTGTGTGTGAGTATGTGTGTGTATGTGTGTGTGTGTGTGTATGTGTGTGTGTATGTGTGTGTGTATGTATGTATGTATTTATGTATGTTTGTGACGAAAGCCAGACTGCAGCTGCTGGAGTGTAATACCTTACTCCACACATACTATCCAACGACTTACTCGAAGACTTGCGTGAGATGCGGGTTCACCTCAGAGACAGTGAGTCATGTGTTGAACGGATGCACAGCCAGTAAAAATATCATCCAGAAACGGCACGACCGAGTTGTTGACATCGTCTGCAGGAACATCACAACTACCAACACCTGTACAAGTGTTTTGGTGAACAAGATTGTGAAGCCTACCCTTTTCAACGCTGAAGACAGTGCCTTCACAGCAGTTCCACACACCAAGCCCGATCTATGTGTGATAGATCATGAATCAGCCTCATGTACCATAATTGAGGTTGCAGTTCCTTTTGACGGATTCATCAACGAGTGCTACCAGCACAAATTCGACAAATATCTTCCCCTGAGCCAGCGCATCCAGAATCTTGGATTTCAGTGTAGGATCGTTGTCCTGGTTGTAGGATCTCTAGGAAGCATACACAACCGATTTGTCAGTAGCCTCAGGATGGTGGGAACATCGACACACAGAGCCAAGGGCATCGCCAGATACGTGTCTGTGAGTGCCATGATTGGCTCTCTCATCATATGGAAGCAGAGGTGCAGACAGGTTCTGCCATGAGGAAACTCCCTGCGGTACACTGACAGTGAGTCCCCATCTCCATCCTCACCCAAAACTGTTCTCTACCTCCTCCATTGTCCCCACCCTTTTCCCCGTGTGCCTACTCCCCCGCCTCCCCATTCCTAACCCCATACCCCACCTATTAGGAGGAGATGAAGCCTGCTGGATGCGACTCCATTCAGCTGAGGACTCCTATGAGTGTGCATTTGTGCATACTCATCAATATTAACAAGAGAACTAAATGATTTTGTTATAAAACTACCTTGCTTGACCTGAAACATGATGTAGACTAATGCCAGTTCCAGATGTCAGCCATGCAAGGAAGTAGTTTCATTGATGCAAATTGTATCCGTCTATCCCATATATATTCAATATATGTTGCAATATCCCATATGCAGAGAATATGTGTGATTCGATATTGGGAGAGGGGAGGGGGGCGGAGGGGAATCTTGGTAAAATGACATGTACATTTGGGATGAGTGTGTCAAGTAAAACAAAGGCAGAAATTAAATCTAAATAGTGCAGACAAGGTTGAACAAATAAATGGTAAAACAGAGGCAGATATCGCCATACATATGCCTTTATTTTGAGTGTAAATGTATACAGGGAATATACAGATTAAGAAGTAAAATGTGTTAACTGAATTGAATGCACTGCAGATATTTCTCTCATACATGAAATGCGCCGTTGCAATTCGATTATCTCCCTTGAGTAAGTGAGCTTAACAGCAGTAAGACACTCCTGTCCATCTCAGTGTAGTGTGGGAAATAAGAAATGTTGTAGTCTGATATTTCTCTCTTCCTTGGGGTTCCCTCCTTGTGGCATAGACTGTGGGCTCATACCTGACGGCTCTATATTTCGAGTGTATGTATTTATCCACCATGTATAGATATTGTACAACTTTGGTGAATACAATTCTGTTGATATGTATGTTCAATGGTGTGGAAAATGTTCATACGAAACGATGTATTCTTGAGGAAAATGTCTAATGGACGACCATTCAGACTCAGTACTTTGAAATACATCTGGAGAATTCTGTGCAAATTCCACATTGAAAACAAAATCTGTAGCAGATTGATAGAGAAGAACGACGATGTACTTGATCGTATTGAAATTGCCATCAGATTTATTGACGCCACGATCTTCCCGAGCTTGTGGAAGCACCACCGAAACGTGGCAGGTCGCCCTGCATGTGAACCTCGGCGAGTTGATCGTTTTAAACTCACTCGGCTGTGGAATGAGACCGGAAACGCGCTATTGACATTATTAAGAACGACAGCTTTGTTGAGCCGCGTTCTGCATGCCCTATTGATGCTGACACACTGACCTGCTTCTTCCGCGAAAAGAGTATGAAAACCCTGCAGCACTCTCTTCCACCACCACCCTGGCCGACCAAGACTAACCCCCCGACCCCTCAGTAGAGGTCGACTTGACCCCCTTCAAAAAGACTGAGATCGAGAGGGTAGTTAGATCACTAAAGACTAACACTGCTCCAGGGTACGATGGGGTAGAGTATACTTTCCTGAAAAGAAACCTCTCCAGACTGTCCGAAACCTTGACTGCTATTTTCAACATTTGTTGGCACAACAACAGAATACCGAGTTCCTGGAAACACGCTGTCATTAACCTGCTGCCGAAGAAGGGAGGTAACCCAGATCAGCCCGGGGATTGGAGACCAATATCCCTCCTCACATCTTTCTACAAGGTCTTTATGAAATTGATACAGGCCAGGATGTCTTCCTGGTTAACATCTACTGGCAGACTGTCATCATTTCAAAAGGCATTGCTCCCCAGAAATGGCCTACAAGAGCACGTCTTTAGCCTCAAGACAGCGACTGAAGACTTCAAACATCGGTCCACACAGTTCTACACTGTCTTTGCCGACATCAGGGATGCTTACGGCAGTGTTGACCACGAATTCATGCTTGAAGCGATGGAGAAGGCTGGATATCAACCGAAGATTGTTGACATCACCAGGGACGTCTACACCAACTCCACCTTTCAAGTTCGAATAAGGGGTGGCATGACAGAGAAAATTACAAGAGCGAGAGGCATCGTCCAAGGCTGCCCGTGGTCCGCCATGGCCTATGTGCAAGCTCTAGACCCATGGATCCGATGGGTGGCGCTGTCGTCTCCTGGAGAGCCATCTACACCTCCCTGTCAGGCCTATATGGATGACGTTTGTTTAATCAGGTATAAACCAGAGGTCATCTAGGACATGATCGGGAAAAGCGAAGATTCCTTAACTACGCAGGTATGCAGGTCAAGCATGCAAAGTGTGCAGTTATTCACGGCCAGCGGTCAGGAAACAACTGGGTCAGGCGTGACAAGAGTCAAGAATTAGAGCTCTTTGTCCAAGGGGAACGACTGCCGAAGTATGGTAAAGATCGTGCATACCAGTATCTGGATTTCCAGGTGAACCTGTACGGCAACGCGGAGAAAAAATAAATGGACGAGATAAAAACAGAGTTCCCAGCCTTGCTACGGAAGATCTCCAATTCACCCCTGCCTGTCAACAAAAAGATAGATGCTGTGAACTTCATAACATCGTCTAGATTGAACTTCTACTACTGCAACATGTGGTTCCCAGAAAAACTGCTGAAGGAGATGGAGGACGAGATTGTTGAATTCGTGCGTGACCAGCTAAAACTCAACTCTTCTTCTACAAGATGCCAGGTTTTCACGCCAAGGAAGGAGGGTGGATTAGGCCTGGTAAAACCAAGAACCATATACCATGCTAAAAAGGTATCATTCTTCTTGTCTGCCATGAATTTTTACGACGAGCAAGTGAGGAAGACAGCAAGGAACAGCCTTCACTTGCACATGGGAAAGAGGAAGGTAACATCCGCAACAGCCGATGACGAGAACTTTGCAGGCTACAAGATTGATGAAAAGAAAAGGCTCGAAAGGAAGAGTAAAGTCAACTGGCCTCGATCCAGTTTCATCGAACTTCATGAGCTCTGCCTGCGTTTGGGGATCTGTTTTGAATTTGAAGCAGAAAGAGACACATTTGCTGCAGTGATCAGAGCAGATGATGATGATTGCCTTTTCCTTCGCTTCACAGAACCATCAGCTCTCTATACCGCGCTGAAGAAGAAAGAGATTGAGTGAGATCTCGATTACTGGCGCAATCTACAACAGCAGGGGTATCTGCTACGTGAAGCATTTCCTGCAGCTGATATGGCGCGCTCCTACTCCCACCTGACCAACAGCAACATCAGCGGTCAGCTCATCAAATTCATCACCAAGGGGAGGCTACAGCTTTTAGAAACAAACGCAGTGAACAACACATACTATCCAAACTCTTACCCCAGATCATTTTGGAAGTGTTCACAGTCGTGTGATCAGTGGACTGCAGATGGTAGGGATAGCCAAATCCAAGGCAAAGATCATCGCTAGATACTTGTCTGTCAGTGCCATGATAGGCTCTAGCCTGATCTGAAAACAAAGATGCAAGAAGGTCTTGCCGGGTGAGGGATGAGTTGAAAAGGCAGACAGATACTTGAACTAAGTGACTACTGACAGTCCAGAGAGAGAGAGAGAGAGAGAGAGAGAGAGAGAGAGAGAGAGAGAGGAGAGGAGCATGTTGATAGCATTCCTGGTTGGTGGATGCCTCCTGACTCTACTTGATGAAGGAGTGTTAGTGTACTTGTGGATTGGATAATAAATGCCTTACAGTTGCATGCCGTGGGGAAAAACACATATTTTCCTCAGGAGATGAAGCATTTGAATGAACAGCCAAACAAGGCGTGTTGCAGAAGCTGTTCAGAAAATTTTCATCATGATTTGAAGAAGCAGAAACAATTAACGCCACAGATTAATTTTGTACTCAGCATGACTCGAAAAAACCGTTTTGTAGCATTTGGAAAGGTCTCTACCGTTTCAAATTAATTAGACACATCACGACGGATGGTCCGTTCACTCCTACTTGTGCCGCGGCTGGAATGCTGGTGAGGAGATCTGGCAAGTAATAGCTATGGACAACGTATGAATTTTGACAGGCTTGGTGGGATGGAATATTCTAACAAGGGAGAGATGAGGAGATCATTGCAGTCGTTGGCTGCTATCGAAATGAAGCCCATTGGTCACGGCGCTTTGACCAGTCTCTTTGACTAATGATCAGGCGCTTTGGGCTCAGGCCTGACCGCCCTCCGACAATGACACGTTGTTGCTCAGTAATGACCCCCGGAGAAAGTTTCCAATTGAATCTCATGCTTCCATCCGACTTGGACTAAACGCTAACTTGATCGAGTGTTCACTTCCAACGCCAACTCCTCATCCGTGCACATCATGATGGCTCACAGGCCTTCACACAGTCTGCGCTGCAACGCATTCATGCGATCTCAATGTCCCGGAAGCTTTCGGCGCAACAGCTTGCACTAACAAAGATCGAGTGATGACAGGGTGCCCAGGCGTACAGTCAAAGGCGTGGAGCGGGCGAGAATTCATCCCCCGACTATAAGGGCCGGCCAAGGCGGGCGACTATAAGGGCCGGCCAAGGCGGGCGACTATAAGGGCCGGCCAAGGCGGGCGACTATAAGGGCCGGCCAAGGCGGGCGACTATAAGGGCCGGCCAAGGCGGGCGACTATAAGGGCCGGCCAAGGCGGGCGACTATAAGGGCCGGCCAAGGCGGGCGACTATAAGGGCCGGCCAAGGCGGGCGACTATAAGGGCCGGCCAAGGCGGGCGACTACGAGGGCCGGCCAAGGCGGGCGACTATAAGGGCCGGCCAAGGCGGGCGACTATAAGGGCCGGCCAAGGCGGGCGACTATAAGGGCCGGCCAAGGCGGGCGACTACGAGGGCCGGCCAAGGCGGGCGACTACGAGGGCCGGCCAAGGCGGGCGACTACGAGGGCCGGCCAAGGCGGGCGACTACGAGGGCCGGCCAAGGCGGGCGACTACGAGGGCCGGCCAAGGCGGGCGACTACGAGGGCCGGGCAAGGCGGGCGACTACGAGGGCCGGGCAAGGCGGGCGACTACAAGGGCCGGCCAAGGCGTACAGTCAAAGGCGTGGAGCGGGCGACTACGAGGGCCGGCCAAGGCGTACAGTCAAAGGCGTGAAGCGGGCGACTACAAAGGCCGGCCAAGGCGTACAGTCAAAGGCGTGGAGCGGGCGACTACAAAGGCCGGCCAAGGCGGGCGACTACAAAGGCCGGCCAAGGCGTACAGTCAAAGGCGTGGAGCGGGCGACTACAAAGGCCGGCCAAGGCGGGCGACTACAAGGGCCGGCCAAGGCGTACAGTCAAAGGCGTGGAGCGGGCGACTACGAGGGCCGGCCAAGGCGGGCGACTACAAAGGCCGGCCAAGGCGTACAGTCAAAGGCGTGAAGCGGGCGACTACAAGGGCCGGCCAAGGCGTACAGTCAAAGGCGTGGAGCGGGCGACTACAAGGGCCGGCCAAGGCGTACAGTCAAAGGCGTGAAGCGGGCGACTACAAAGGCCGGCCAAGGCGTACAGTCAAAGGCGTGAAGCGGGCGACTACAAAGGCCGGCCAAGGCGTACAGCCAAAGGCGTGAAGCGGGCGACTACAAGGGCCGGCCAAGGCGGGCGACTACAAGGGCCGGCCAAGGCGGGCGACTATAAGCGCCGGCCAAGGCGCCCCATGATTCAGCCGTGGGACCCGAACAATCCAGCCGTGAAATCTGGACACAAATCCCCCGTGACGTCATTCAGCCCCTACACGAGACCCACGCCTGATTGTCAATCAGCGCACGTGCTGCACGGTCACGTGACAAAAGCCCACCGGATCACGTGACGTCCGCGCCTGGGGACTGTCGCCAGTCGCCATCTTGCCCTGATCCGGGTATTGTCGTTGCGCCCTCACTCGGCAAGAGATGGCCGTCAAAGGTTGTGACATCTGCCACCCAAATTGGCTAAAATCGCCTGCAATTATGACAGAGCGCTCTTCCTTGGGGCACCTCGTTGGGTAACTACAGGGCCGCCATATTGCCTGCTCCCCGAGGGACCCTGTCTCCAGAGATGCCGAATCCGCTTCCTCTCTTTGAGGGGCAGCAGTCGGACTTCTCCTTTAAATGTCGTTCTCACACGCGGACGGACGGTCGCCCCCGATATTGTATTTCTAATCATCACCGCGCCCGATAATGAGAACAAAGAAACGCCTCCCTCCCTCGCCACGGCACTCCATCCAGGACCCACGCTGACATCCTGGAAGTCTGCAAGAATTGCTGGGGAGAAGATC
>JAWQFJ010001489.1:312452-327452 GCA_034096865.1 Theodoxus fluviatilis | reverse complement strand
CACTCCTTCAATGGAAGCTGAGGAGAGCAGGGGGTGGGGGGTGGGGTACGAGGTGTGGAGCGAGGGGACAGGATGATTTTTTGGGGGAGAAATGGTGGTAGTGGTGCCAGTGAGAAGGGGGGGGGGGGGCCACACGTCTCGTTGTGAACGCATGGGGGGACAGCCCTCTCTGATTGATTAGCAGATGTAATTAAGCCGCGACGCCATCCTGAACCGGGCTCTTCCCCGGCAATTACCGTGCAATGAGTGCTGCTCCCCCAGCCGCCGTCTTTGATTTTCTTGTCCACGTAGACGCCTTCCGGCGGGCGGAACCCGGATCCCGTCGCCAAGCGTCGTCCTGCCCGCCCTCGGCAAGTCGCAGTGCCGGGTTCCGTGGACGTGCCATGGCGTTTGACGTGGTCAAGTCAGCTGTGGGAAGTTCCATTCAGGTTTTATTGACCTTTCATAGAGTTCAACGTAGTCAAGCGAGTTGCAGGGAAGGTCCAGTCAAGTTTTATGAACTTTCCATCGAGTTCAATGTGTTCAAGCATTTTGTGGGGAAGGCCTAGTCAAGTTTTATTAACCTTCCATAGAGTTCAATGTAGGCTATTCAGTTGTAGGGAGGACCCAGTCAAGTTTTATGAAGCTTCCATAGAGTTCTACGTAGGCTAGTCAGTTGTAGAGAAAACTCAGTAAAATATATGGACCCTCCATGAGTTCAACGTGGTCAAGTCAGTTGTAAGGAAGGTGTAGTCAAGTTGCATGGGCCTTCCATATAGTTCAGCGTAGGCAAATCAGTCGCACACGGCCGCATCTAAGATTTCCATTTCTCAGATTCACGATTTTATTTTAAAATGGAAATACAAACACACACAAAATTGCTGTATTTGTCACATGCCCCTGCTACAGCACGGCTCAACCAATCAATGCAGTTCATGCTTCGACATCACGCTATATCTCATGCCGAAAGACGCTTAATGACTTTGGAAAACACGCACGACACAAAGGCCTGTTTTGACAAAACTCACGCTACAAGTATAAGCACTAGATTATTTGCAATTGAGCTTCTGTCGTCGCCAAACTCGACAATTCGATTTCACATGCAGACAGATCTGAGACTTCCACATGTTCACATAGCAACACAATTCTGCAAAATGCATCATCGCTGCTGGCCTTCGGAAGATATAACCCGTCCATCTCTTCATTTAAAACTAATTTGTCATGATATGTGAGAGATCCTACAAAGCAGTAGGTTGGAAAGCATTGCATCGTTAACGTATCGGTGACTTAGTGGCTTTCCATGATATTATTTCATATGGTGTTTTCATTCGTTCAAAATCCACGTAGAACGTTAGAGCATACAAATTATTTTCTTATCTTTTGATGTGCAAGGAGGTCTGTGAAGTGAAAAGTTTGGTGGAGTCTCTACTCATTTGGAATGTTCTTCTGGTGAATGCTTTTTGAACATGACAGGAGCCTTTTCCAGACAGGGCACATCACGAACTCCACGCAGTCGTCACGGAAGCTACGACTGCCGGCCAGATGTGAACCGGCCGAGATGACAACAGTAAAGCACTCAGAGAATTCAGATTTTTGCATACAGATAATGCCACCTGTCTTTCGGCTCTCGTCGAGAGCTGTAAATTTGATAAATGTCTTTATACAAGCTTATTTGAAGCACGAGTTATTCTTTTTTCTGTATATTCATTGTCTCTTTTAGAAATGTGAATGCCTTTCCTGTCTTTGTTTTGACAATGTGTTTATTTAATGAAAAGACCAACAATAGAGGATTATTTTGCGTGGTTGTTTCCTAATACCACACATAGCACAGAGGGCATATCATGACGAGCACTATTAGATAACTTTGTGTACCTGAATCCGCCCAGGCTTCGACTTGGCGTACCGCACAGAACATCAGATGGTACTCTAACTATAACTTATCTCGAACCGGTGCTTATAGGCAGCACGTATTATTGTCTGTTTGCTTTTGTTTCCATATCTTCTGTCATAGTGTACAAGTGATGTTGCACCATTTAAAGGAAAACCGCTAAGTTAGGGGTGCTTTTGACACAGTATTTGAGGATATATTCACGAATACAACAGCATACTTGAAAGTGCCGACCACAGCAAACTTATTAGTATATTGAATACTTCCCAATCAAAATACGCCAAGAAGCAAGCATGCTACATCCCACGTTCAATGGCACTATGCTCCACTTTGAACGTACTGTCACATTAGTAACTTAGTACGCCACAGCATCCAAGTCACGTACGTAACCTACCCTCGTTCAGTGCCGACAGCGGTCTCACAAATCGGCTTCAAACACAATTAAATAAAGAAATTCAAACAAGACGTACAATCAGAAGATATTTTCGTCGCTGTTTTGCTTATGAAAAAACTTAGCACTTTTCCTCTCATTGAAAGGGAGCAAACAGCGGGCATCTTCATAAAGTGAGTATATCTACCACAATGTCATGCACGAACATTTTTTGTTGTTGCACTCCTCTCGTGTAAATATTTATCTCAAACAATCTACCCTACCCGTGTCCTCGCAGTATCTCTCGCAATGTCCCAACACCTTCCATTTCCCTGCTTCATTATCTCTCAATCCCTCAATTCTCAGAATACTTGCATGCTCTGTCTCACTCCCCCATATGACTGTCTCAATATCCTTCTCGCACTCCCAGACCTTCTCAAGATTTTTCCACAAGAGTCTGGCGGTGCGTGGAGAGGGACGGCGAGACTGGGGATGGCGGGCGAGTGCGCTAGGTTAATGATTCACCGGGAAACAATGTCCCACCCCTGATGGCGCCGCCCTGGAGATCGCTACGTTTGTCTCGGCCAGCAAAACCCCGATGACGGCAGCGACGATGGCCGCAGCCCACTATTGAGCCAGTCGAGGCAACCATATGGGGCCCATTTCTCGCCCATTGACCCGGCCCGGGGTCCCTGGCCCCCACAATGGCCTCCCAGCACCGGCCCAAAATTGGCCCTTGTCGGCCCCGGCACTACCCAGCCCAAGACCGTCCCACCGGTGCGCCGGGGAAAAATGCACCCCTCTCGTGAATTGTCGACGATGATAGTGTTGCTTTAGTAAGGAGATGGGGATTAAAACGATGCAGAATGATAAATATAAACGGAGCTAAGAGTTGTGATTAATTTAATGGTGACTAAATACTTTTTTCTTTTCTTATCCCAGTTTGTTTCAATGTGTGATAAGGCAAATAAAAGTTTGAACAGTTATTACAAGAGTTGATGGAAAATTTAAGGAGTGACGTATAAAACAATTCCTGCAATATGTTACGCATTAATCTCCAATTTTGTAAGCAGACTTGAGACCACCCTCAACATTGTTTGCCAGTTTAATAGTTTTCACTGAACCTGCCTGTTGCACAACTGTATGTGACTGACGTTTCTGTTGCTGAACAATGAGACACAAGCTATGATTAAAAATAGCAACTTCGTATTTGTGGGTTGTTTTAGGATGCTGAATGTATTCATTCGTCACAGATTGCTTGGATGAGTACTTGTGTTTGTGTGAATGAAACGATCGAAATTTTATTCTAAGAGAGGATATTTATTTCCCGTGACACCGGGTTGCGGGACCTTCACGCATGAGTGAATTCGGTCTGTGCATCTTCGATTTGGTCTCTGGCATTTCAAAACTCCCTTCTTTTTCGGCAAGCAAACGTCTCGCGGTGGTGAATGGAGGGTTTCTCCCTGTCAAACGATTTTGTTCCTGTTTTCTGTCATTGTGCTCTATTCCACTCCGTCTGGGAAGGACGGGGGAATATTTCCCAATAGTTTTCAGATCCCATGGTACACTATAATAGATTTATCTGCAGATAATTCAATAATGTATTATATACACTCATTTTTACAGCGTTTCTGCTTGATGCTTGCCAAAAGCAAACCTCTTACCGCTACTTCTGTCACATTTTCTAGAGCGCGGTCGCATGACTAATGAAGAAAATTGAGAAAAATGTAACAAATGTCCTCTCAAACTTTAATACACCCACATTCACGTACACACATTCACATAAACACACACACACACACACACACACACACACACAAAGCACGCACACACACACATACAGACATACAAAACACACACACGCACACTCGACTGACATACACACGCACACATACACGCGCGCAAGCACGCACCCACACACACGCACACGCACACACACGCATACGCACGCACACGCACACAAGCACACACACGCACACACACGCATACGCACGCACACGCACACACACACAAGCACACACACGCACACATACGAACACACAGAAACAAACAGACAGACAGAAAGTCAGACAGACAGACAGACAGACAGACAGACATGGACAAACAGACGGACGGACGCACAGGCATGCAGGCATGCACACAGACAGACAGACATGGACAAACAGACGGACGGACGCACAGGCATGCAGGCATGCACACAGACAGACAGACATGGACAAACAGACGGACGGACGCACAGGCATGCAGGCATGCACACAGACAGACAGACATGGACAAACAGACGGACGGACGCACAGGCATGCAGGCATGCACACAGACAGACAGACAGACAGACAGACAGACAGACAGACAGACAGACAGACATGGACAAACAGACGGACGGACGCACAGGCATGCAGGCATGCACACAGACAGACAGACAGACAGACAGACAGACAGACATGGACAAACAGACGGACGGACGCACAGGCATGCAGGCATGCACACAGACAGACAGACAGACAGACAGACATGGACAAACAGACGGACGGACGCACAGGCATGCAGGCAGGCAGGCAGGCAGGCAGGCAGGCAGGCAGGCAGGCAGGCAGGCAGACAGACAGACAGACAGACAGACAGACAGACAGACAGACAGACAGACAGACAGACAGACAGACAGACAGACAGACAGACTGTCTGTACAGACAGACAGACAGACAGACAGACAGACAGACAGACAGACAGACAGACAGACAGACAGACAGACAGACAGACAGACAGACTGTCTGTCTGACAGACGGACAGACTGTCTGTCTGACAGACGGACAGACTGTCTGTCTGACAGACGGACAGACTGTCTGTCTGACAGACGGACAGACGGACAGACGGACAGACGGACAGACGGACAGACGGACAGACGGACAGACGGACAGACGGACAGACGGACAGACGGACAGACGGACAGACGGACAGACGGACAGACGGACAGACGGACAGACGGACAGACGGACAGACGGACAGACGGACAGACGGACAGACGGACAGACGGACAGACGGACAGACGGACAGACGGACAGACGGACAGACGGACAGACGGACAGACGGACGGACAGACAGACGGACGGACAGACGGACAGACGGACCGACGGACGGACGGACGGACGGACGGACGGACGGATTAACGGGCGGGCGGGCGGGCGGGCGGGCGGGCGGGCGGGCGGGCAGTCGCACGGACGGACGGACGGATGGATGGGTGGCTGGATGGATGAATATTTGCATGTATTGAGCACAATATTTTAATATTTTTCAAGACACTTTAAGTTTAAGGTGTCAAATGTATCAGCGAGGATTTCCACTCATTGAGCTATGAAATAGAAGTAAACGGTTTCAGATGAGTGGGATAGAGGCTATTTTAACTCACAAACGAAAGCAACATTCGCAAAAGAAGATTCCTCTCAGTAGTGAGGGCGTTACAATAGCTGCACGGCGCCAGCCACTGATGCCAACATCGAAGATGATCATCACACTCTTGGCGACTTTAACGACTACGGTTGGGGCGCGATGGTTCCGGATGTGAACAAGGAGACGGGACGGGAGGGAAAGGGAGACGCATAGTAGAGATAAAATCTTAAGCGATTCTTCATACAAATGACCTAGCCAACACAAAGTTCACGTAAATAAATCTGAGTGCAGGAATATATCGAACACATTTTTGTCAGAACTCGTGAACTGAATGGTAGACGGAGGTCACACAGGCATTCAGGGGGGTCTGTTTCAGAAGTCACGATGCAAATAATCGATCATGCACACTTGAATGGAAGGGGATGCACATACAACTCAGCGGTATATTACACGTTCCCATAAAACCGGTTGCAAGGGTTGATATAGGTGAGTTCTATGAACTTTGCCTGGTAAAAAAGACTTTGCATTGTGAAAGGTGATAAAATTGATGTTAGGAACTGTTAGGAAAAGCAAAAAGAAAACAAAGGGTAAAGTCTTTTAATTCAGGGAATACCAGCGAAAACTGCTCGGCAAAAATAGTTTACATATGGAAGGTTCCTGACAAAGAATATGAAGTGACTGTTGTCACGGCCCGGGTGGTTGACTGCTGATGTAAAAGCAGTCCCGTGCAGATATTTATGTTTTAAAGGGAAAATCGCCTGATTGTCCAACAACCTAACACTATTCAAAACAACGCCACACCAGACATAAATCAAATATAACAATTTAATAACATAATACAAGAAAGAACCAGTCAATGCAAATATAATTTCACACCTCACTCCACAACCACCATTATGCCAGAACACTCCAGCACAAATCCACAACAAAATCTCTCCACAGAATAAACAACAATCCCAAACCTACAAAAGCTCCCCAAAGCACAAACAATACTTTCATAACATAATACAAGAAAAAACCAGTCAATGCAAATATAATTTCACACCTCACTTCACAACCACCATTATGCCAGAACACTCCAGCACAAATCTACAACAAAATTTCTCCACAGAATAAACAACAAGCACAAACCCACAACAAAAGCTCCCCAAAGCACAAGCAATACTTTCAACTCAAATCAATGATTATCACTCCAACACACCAATTGGAATCTGCTAGAATTTTCCAGCAACAAAATTAACAATTATTGCCAAAAAACAGACAATACTTCCAATTCAAATGAACGATGGTTATTACCTCCAAATCTTTCCACAGAGTAAACAACAAGCACAAACCCACAACAAAAGCTCCCCAAAGCACAAGCAATACTTTCAACTCAAATCATCAATGGTTATCACTCCAACACACACCAATTGCAGTCTGCTAGAACTTTCCAGCAGTAAGTTTACAACAATTCTTGTCAAGGAACAAACAACCAAAACCTCTAATTACTACAATTATTCCTACAATGTTCCAAAACCACTTCAAAGTGCAAGTCACCCCCTCATGAACGTCAACACGAGTCCACAACGTTCAAATCCGTCAGCCGTGACGGCCCTGCACCCATACTATAGGCGCACACAAGAAAAAGACTTCGTCAGCAGACGTCAGACCCCCGCAGACACAGCAAGACTAACATGAGATTAAATTACAAAGAAGATCAGCCTGTGAACCATCACAATGTCACCGTTAAAGGCCCGACGACGAGACACCAAGAAAGAACATTCCCCTCCTTACAACACCAGTAAGGAGACCGGCAAACCAAAACCAGGTCTTGCCCACCGGGCGCAAACGGCCCCCTGAGACACCGCTCAGCAAGAAATCACACACCCACAACCAGACCGGTAAGCCAAACCCAGGCCTTACCTACCGGGCACAGCGGCCCTCGGAGACGCGGCACCAACACACAGCGACGAAAAGTCTTGTTTCCAAAAGTTCCTCCCTCCCGTTAGCGAAATACATGACCCTATATATAGGGTTCATTCCCGCAAAAAGAAATGTTTTGCACGTTCTGCCACATGACAGCTTGTATTGCACGGGCGGCACGGTGCAGCTTAGCAAGTGCTGACACTGCAAAAACTCTTAAAGGTGCATTGTCCAGGACCGGGAGCGGACTTAAAGTCCCACCACGTAGTTGAGTCGTGACAGACCTCCCCCCTAGGTCTGACCCTTGCGTCAGAACGATCATTCAAACACGACTCAAAAAGTCGGCTCCAATATTCTCCTTTCCGGGTATCACTTTGACCCTGAAGTTGAAGTTCTGGAGCTGCAGAGCCCAACGGGTCAAACGTCCATTGGACGCTTTCATGGTCTGGAGGTACCGGAGCGGTTGATGGTCGGTTTCTAGCGTGAATTCCCTGCCAAACAAGTAGATGTATAGCTTCCCAAAGGCCCAAACAATAGCTAAGCATTCCTTCTCGATGGTTGAATAGTTGACCTCTGCTTGGGAGAGTTTCCTGCTCAGGAATGTCACAGGTTGCAGTAAGTCATCCTTTTCTTGGAGCAATACTGCTCCTAACCCTCGTTCAGATGCATCAGTTCGGACGATAAAGTCCTTCTTCCAGTCGGGCAAAATGAGGATAGGACGTGCGCAGAGTCTCCCTTTCAACTCCTCGAAGGCGGCGTTGGCGTGCAGATCCCACTTCAACCCGTTAGGTGCTGAACGCTTGGTCCGATCAGTCAGTGGAAGAGCTATCTCAGCAAAGTTTGGTACAAACTTCCGATAGTAATTCACCAACCCAAGAAAGGACTGTAACTCTTTCCGGGTAGTTGGAGGTCGAGCTCTCCGCACTTTGTCTATGATGCTCTCGTCGGTGGACAATGTTCCTTGTCCCACCTGGTGTCCGAGAAAACCCAATCTTTCGAACGCAAGCTGACACTTGCTGGGACGCGCCGAAAGGTTGCACTCTCGTAGTCTGTGTAGAAATGCTGACAATAATTGCAGATGTTCCTCCCAGGTGGGAGACAAGATGAGGACGTCATCTAAGAAGTTCATGACGAAACGATGGTCCAACGGTGCCAGTAGCTTCCGCATCATGCGAGAAAAGATAGCTCCAGCGGTTTTGAGTCCGAACGGCATAACCCGCCATTGGAATTGTCCTTCGGGTGTGGAGAATGCAGTCTTACTTCGATCTTCTTTTCGGACTGGAATTTGCCAATATCCTTTCGACAGATCAAACTTGCTGAGGAAAGTTGCTTCCTTCAACCGCATAAACATTTGGTCAATGTCAGGCATCGGTTCGGCATCAAATATTACCTCTCTGTTGATTTGCCGGAAATCGACACAGAAACGTGGTTTTCCGTCCTTCTTCTGAACGAGTAGCACAGGGGAATTGTAAGGAGAGGCTGCAGGTTCAATCACACCCAGTTGTAACATCTCTTTGACCTCCTGTCTGATGGCTTCCAGTTTCGCTTGAGGCAGTGGATACTGCCGTACCCTGATTGGTCGGTTCGATATCGTATTGATGTCGCATTCCACGAGAGTCGTTTTGTGTGGAAGGTCAGTGAGAACATCACCATACTGTTGGCATAACGCTCGAACCTGTGCCTTCCTCTTCTGTGGAAGTTGGGAGTCAACGACTACATCTTGTGGGCCCTCAGTTGATTCTAAGGGTAGTATTGGCAGTTCTTGATGTTCAAATCCATGGCTTTCCGTATCAGCTGTGATCACAGCTGCGATCCGAGCCTGGACAATCGGCGGACCTCTGCTGATGTAAGCTTTCAACAGATTGGCGTGGAACACTTGTTTCTTCCCGCGTCGGTCGATACAGTAGTCGACGGTACCCCTCCGTTCCAACACCTCGAATGGTCCTTGCCACCGCAGCTGCAGCTTGTTCCGCTTGGTGGGCAGGAGAAGGAGCACCTTGTCTCCAATCTTGAACTCTCGGTCTTTGGCTTTCTTGTCGAAAACTCGTTTGTAGCGGGTGGCAGCCCTCGAGAGATTTTCATGTGCCAGCCTGCATGTCTCTTCGATCCGATTGCGGAGATCAAACACATACGCAGCTTCGGTGCGTTGCTCGACGTTCTCTTCGGTTTGGGTCCAGAGGTGACGCAAGACCTGCATAGGCCCACGTAGGCGGCGTCCGTACAAGAGCTCGAACGGGGAGAAGCTGGTCGATTCCTGCGGTACCTCCCGGTATGCAAAAAGCACTGCAGGAATAAATCTGTCCCATTCCCTGGGTTGTTCGACGGCTAACCGGCGAAGCATGGCTTTCAGAGTGGCATTGAAGCGCTCTACCAAACCATTCGCTTGGGCATGGTATGGGGACACAGTGGTGCCACGAACGGCCAGCAACCTGTTCATCTCTTCCATGATCTCTCCTGTAAATTGTGCCCCTTGGTCAGTAACAATTTCCTTTGGGATCCCAACGTTGGTCCACATCTCCCAACAAGCCTCAGCTATGGTACTAGCATCGATACCTTTGAGTGCAGTAGCCATAGGGTACCGGGTAGCATAGTCAACTGCTACAAGAACATAACGGTTTCCTTTATTGGACGCTGGAGTTATGGGTCCCACTAGATCCAGTGCTACCTTTTCGAACGGGGTTGATGGAAGCAGCACCCTGCCCAAAGGTACCTTCCTTGTGGCACCTTTCGGAGTTGTCCTTTGGCAACTGTCACATGAGCGACAGAATTTCCGGATCTCTGTGTCCATTCCTGGCCAGTAGAAATCTCCTTTGATACGCTCTCGGGTTTTACGAAAACCCAAATGACCTGCCATGGGGGTGTCGTGAGCTACACTCATGAGAGCAGACCGAAGCGAGGATGGAACCACCACCTGTCTGGTCCGATTGCCTTGCTTGTCTTCATGCACCCGGTAGAGGATCTGCCTCATCACCTGAAATTGCGTTGGCCTGGTGTCATCAGATTTTTTAGCAAGCCCGCGCAGCTTCTCCAGGGTCGAATCTGACTGTTGCTCAGCAGCGAGCTTCTCCGGAGTGATGTCACCCAGTAGATGTTGTCCCAGCTGACAAGCAGCTTCTCCGCGCGCTTTCTGTGCCCTTGTCTGAACCGGCAAGGCCATCACTTGCACTGGGATAGGTTTTTCACCTCCTTCAGGGTCTTGACAGGTATTCCCCAGGATGACAGGTAGCGATGAGTCTTCAACCACTACCACCTCCGTGCTACCTGAGAAAAAGTCAGCACCGAGCTGGACTCTAGCAAGAGGGTGTGGTCGGGTCCCGTGAATGGACTGCACGAGAATCTCCTGTCCCGTATAATCTTGCGGAAGGACGAGATGTGAGGGAACGAGAACCCGGTCGCTTCCGGTGTCTCGTATTGCCTTTACCTCTTTCCCGTTCACCGTCACCGTCCTGTGGTGGACTGGAAAGCAGGCTTTGCTGTCAGTCGTAGCCCCCACAGACACAAAGTGTGCCTGGGTGACCGGGTTCCTGGGTTTCAGCATCCTATTCAGAGATGGGCAACGCCGCTTAAAATGCCCGGGATCACCGCAATGCCAACACCCGGCCGCTTCTAGTACTCCCCTTGGAGCTGTCGTGTCCCTTTCATTCACTGGAGACAGGTGTCGTGGCGATCCCTTGCCCTGACTTCGCCCCATGGGTGCTGGAACCTCAGTGGCCAACCTGGCCTCCAAATGCCGGTCCGCAATGTCAGCCACCGTCTCCACGTTGTTGGGAGCTTTAGTCCGTACTGCTGTAGCTAGGCCGGCGTTCATAGTCTCGTAGAGCTGTTCTTGGAGCATGAGATCGGCTAGATCATCAAATGTCTCCTTCTTACCAGCTCTCGCCATCCATCTCTTCAGCAGTGTTTTCAGCCGTAGTAGAGCCTGATGGAAAGTTTCGTTCGCGCCTCGCCTCGCCTGACGAAATCTCTTCCGGTAGGATTCAGCAGTGAGATTGAACCGGTTCTGAAGAGCCTTCTTGACCTCCTCGTACCGTTGTAGTTCCTGCACGGACAGCGCAGCCAGCGTTTCTCCTGCCGTACCATCCATTAAGGCCATAAGCGCCCTTCCCCAGGTGTCCTCTGGCCACTCCTCTCCCTGCGCGATGGTTTCGAACCGGGTCAAGTAGATATCTAGATCGTCTCCTGGCTTGAATCTGGGTGGTTCCAGTTTTACCTGAGCTAGGGTAGACTTCGGTTCGCGTGTCTGAGTTTGCCGCCCGATCAACTCCGCGAGTGTCTGACGCCAGCATTCCATGTCTTCTTTTCTTCGTTGCAGTTCGCGTTCTTCCCGTCGCTGCAGTTCTCGTTCTTCCCTTTCGCGTTCTCGTTGTTCCCTTTCGCGTTCTCGTTCTTCCCGTCGCTGCATTTCTCGTTCTCTTTCCAACCTGTCTCGTTGCTCCTTCTCTTCCCTTCGCTGCTCCCTCTCTTCCCTCTCCCTCCGTTCCTTCGCTTCTCTTTTATCAAGGTACTGCAACATTGCCAGCCACTGAAGCTGTGAGCCACCATCGCCTTCACGTTTCGCTGGAAGCTCTCCTGGTATCGGCTTTTCTTTCTCTGGCCTCGCCCCCAGACCTTGTGACCGCGGCGTTTCTCCTCTGGGTTCTGGCACATACTGTCGAGTGGGAGTGGCGACGACGGGGGAAGTACTCGCCAGAACGGAACCCGGTATTGCGGCATCACCCAATCTAGGCGACTCTGGTGGCCCTTTCGCTGCCCTACCTCTTGTAACTCTCCCTGCATCAGCCATAATGCCAGTTCTCTAACCCCGAAAAGTCAATACGCGGAGCAGTCAAGACGCGCAGAGATATGGGTTCAAGGTCAAACACAGGTAAGCAAGCATGCAGATACAAAAACCCTCAAAGTCGTAAAAAAAACAAACAACCAAAACAAACCCGACAAATATCAGTGAGAAACACATGTGCATACATGAATTGAATCCCTATAAATCAGGTAAACAACAAATCATGGACAACGAGGCAATATCCCGGACGAGCCCCCAATCTGTCACAGCCCGGGTGGTTGACTGCTGATGTAAAAGCAGTCCCGTGCAGATATTTATGTTTTAAAGGGAAAATCGCCTGATTGTCCAACAACCTAACACTATTCAAAACAACGCCACACCAGACATAAATCAAATATAACAATTTAATAACATAATACAAGAAAGAACCAGTCAATGCAAATATAATTTCACACCTCACTCCACAACCACCATTATGCCAGAACACTCCAGCACAAATCCACAACAAAATCTCTCCACAGAATAAACAACAATCACAAACCTACAAAAGCTCCCCAAAGCACAAACAATACTTTCATAACATAATACAAGAAAAAACCAGTCAATGCAAATATAATTTCACACCTCACTTCACAACCACCATTATGCCAGAACACTCCAGCACAAATCTACAACAAAATTTCTCCACAGAATAAACAACAAGCACAAACCCACAACAAAAGCTCCCCAAAGCACAAGCAATACTTTCAACTCAAATCAATGATTATCACTCCAACACACCAATTGGAATCTGCTAGAATTTTCCAGCAACAAAATTAACAATTATTGCCAAAAAACAGACAATACTTCCAATTCAAATGAACGATGGTTATTACCTCCAAATCTTTCCACAGAGTAAACAACAAGCACAAACCCACAACAAAAGCTCCCCAAAGCACAAGCAATACTTTCAACTCAAATCATCAATGGTTATCACTCCAACACACACCAATTGCAGTCTGCTAGAACTTTCCAGCAGTAAGTTTACAACAATTCTTGTCAAGGAACAAACAACCAAAACCTCTAATTACTACAATTATTCCTACAATGTTCCAAAACCACTTCAAAGTGCAAGTCACCCCCTCATGAACGTCAACACGAGTCCACAACGTTCAAATCCGTCAGCCGTGACGGCCCTGCACCCATACTATAGGCGCACACAAGAAAAAGACTTCGTCAGCAGACGTCAGACCCCCGCAGACACAGCAAGACTAACATGAGATTAAATTACAAAGAAGATCAGCCTGTGAACCATCACAATGTCACCGTTAAAGGCCCGACGACGAGACACCAAGAAAGAACATTCCCCTCCTTACAACACCAGTAAGGAGACCGGCAAACCAAAACCAGGTCTTGCCCACCGGGCGCAAACGGCCCCCTGAGACACCGCTCAGCAAGAAATCACACACCCACAACCAGACCGGTAAGCCAAACCCAGGCCTTACCTACCGGGCACAGCGGCCCTCGGAGACGCGGCACCAACACACAGCGACGAAAAGTCTTGTTTCCAAAAGTTCCTCCCTCCCGTTAGCGAAATACATGACCCTATATATAGGGTTCATTCCCGCAAAAAGAAATGTTTTGCACGTTCTGCCACATGACAGCTTGTATTGCACGGGCGGCACGGTGCAGCTTAGCAAGTGCTGACACTGCAAAAACTCTTAAAGGTGCATTGTCCAGGACCGGGAGCGGACTTAAAGTCCCACCACGTAGTTGAGTCGTGACAACTGTGAATAGAAATGTTCAATACAGAAATGCTAGAGTATAAACCCCCACAACAACGACAAAAGTGTCAAGCAAGAGATGCAGAACACAATAAACTAGAAGAATTGAAAATACTCAGCTATCGACATAAAAGTTGCAGAAGAGAGTAGCTACGTTCAGTAAAGATTCAAAGAATAAAAACATAAGTCCTTTGGACACGTACGTATTCACACACTCACACACACACACACACACACACACACACACACACACTCATACACACACACAAACACACACAGACACACACAAACACACGAACACACACACACACAGAAAGAGAGAGAGAGAGAGAGAGAGAGAGAGAGAGAGAGAGAGAGAGAGAGAGAGAGAGAGAGAGAGAGAGAGAGAGAGTCTCGGAACATGCCTTTTGAAGGATGGAAAAGAGACAGGACAGAAAACCGGAGCGAGTCATCATCCACTTAATGGACCCATGCAGATGTAAGAAAGGAAATAAACATCAACAAAACTGCGAAATCGATGTGAAATGTAAAAGTAATTATACACATGAACGGGCTCTATTGAAAAGGGAAAGCAAAGGCGCGTAACAGAGAACGTTCGTACAATTCAAGCAAAGATTATGAAGGAATCGACTGCAAACACTACACAAACCCAGTAAAAGTGTACATATAGAAGGGATCAAAAGCAAGGAATAGTAGAAACTCGTGTCTGTAAAGTAAAATAGCCCCAAGCAAGCGACAATAGAGGGTCAGTACCCACAGTGCCTTTGAAGATATTTACCCTCAGCAAAGGAAGGAAAACGCTTCAAGTATGCACGCATGCAAGACCAGACCAAGTGACCAGAAGGGGTAGTAACTCTGGAGACACGAGGGATCCAAAAGGAAGGAGCAGCAGCGGCCAGTCACTGGGAACCGAGGGAGCCTCGCAGCTGTGGGGTGC